>QFET01000976.1:31461-53358 GCA_003316355.1 Tuber calosporum | reverse complement strand
CCTGTTCGAACAAGAGCAAATCATTAGCGATGACTGAGACAGCCTCCCGTCTCCTCTACGAGTAAGTAGGAATAAACTTGATTCGTCCCCATCGACTCAAGGCTAACCTAAGAAAGGGACCACAGCACGGTGCAATAACCACCTGGCCAAATTTATATACTTGTATAAGAACACCCTTCACCCCCAACATCCCCATTGCGGTCATCGTCGCCAACACTTGAGCGAGGAACTGGAATAAAAAAAAAGCACACATCGGCTCCATGCAGTGGTCGCTCCAAAGAGAATTCAAGCCTTGAGCGAAGTATCCGTCACCACGAAACAAAAATACACCCCCGGTAAACCGCTGGCCACAATCGTACAACACGGTATCAATTTCCCCGCACACCATTACACTTCTTCCTACCCTCACCTGGCGCCGTTACCCCTCCTAGACATCCTACGCCGACATGCTAGATGGGCACATGTTTGAGTATCTAGAATACTATAAGGGGGGGTCAAAGTGTCGGGATAGGAGCTGCGCTTTACCCAGTTTCGGGGGTGGGGGGGATTCATGACATTTCTTCAAGTACAGTAATGCTCTACCATTGGGTGCGCTCAGGGTATCTCATTTCGTACACTCGATCCATGGCTGAAAGGAAACGGCGGTGTTTCAACGCTGATAGGGCCCACGGCCGAGCCCGGTGCGCAGGGTCAAAAGGACCGTTGTGTTTGCCGGGGCAGCACCCGACCCCAACGCGCCTCATGCCACCGCCGCGAAGGTCCGCGCACCCTTAACCAAAGACCAAGTCGCAGGTTTTGGGATGGTCGTAGATCACAAGTAAACTGTGCTTGAATATCATGTTCTGAGAGTAGAGCGAGGTATTGACCTTAGCCTAGTGTTAAGACTATAGTATCCGCGTTACAATGCAAATCATCCAAACTCCAACCTTCCCTTTCTCGCTCGCCAGTCCCCCGCTTTTCCATAGGCCAGCCATTACTGATGCCATGTCCAACACCCGAATTCCCATCTATGATATTGACCCAAATCCAGCGCCAAACCAAGTTAAACCAGAACCAAAACAAGAAAACCCAAGGCATCCAACCATCAACCCATTGTCGAACCGACAATCCATCCATCCATCAGTCCACCCAACTAACCCAAAAAACTATATACAAAAGCACCGTGAAAGGGGAGAGAAGAAGAAAGAATAACCCACCATTTAAATAATCAAATAAAGACTACACAAAAAACTCGGCCCAGTATAAATTCCCAACCAAAATATTACATTCCCCAGCGTCTCCCGCCCCTTCAGTAGCCTCGTGCGACTAGCATATACGAGCGGAATCTGCATCATCTGCATAACGAGCAAATACCCGCGCAGGCGCTTGAACAGACTCCACATGACCAACTCGTGCACGAGAGCACTAAGCAAGAAGGTGATCACGGTTGCGGTCCCGCGAGAAACATGCCAGGCGGAGATACTGCTATGGTAGACATGCCGGAGGAGGAAGTTGTGCACGGGCTTATTCCAGTCGCGGGCGAAGGCGTCCCAAGTCGTGGAATTCCACCAGGGGCCGTAGAAGCCACGGTCTGCAAAGAACGTGAGTTCGGCCAGGACGTTCAGGATCAGTTCCCAGATGAGGTACCACGCCATCAGATACTCTATCATGAAAGGGAAGATGAGGTCCAGGAGGATGTATGGGAAGGCTTGCAACCGCGAGGAGAGCGGGAGGAGGCGCAGGGGGTAAGTCTGCAGGACCACGGGAAGGATGAGATGTTGGGAGACTACCACCATTATCCCCAGGACGCCGAAGGTTGCGGTGGTCTTTTCCAGCACGTAGGGCCAATTTATTGTAGCTGTGCGAGGGTAGGCGAGCTCGTAGACGACTCTGTTGCTGTTAATTTTTTTTTTTTTTTTTTGATGGATGGATGTTCGAAGAAGGGACCTACGTTGGAAAGTGGATGTACTCAAAGTAATTCCACCACGTCAAGTTCTGGGGATACACCACTTTCGGCCCATCGTCGTCCTCCACATGACTGCTCAACTCGGCGTTACAAGCAGCGACTTCCTCCATAATCGCCCTCTCAAAGTCCTCCACTTGCGCGCTATCCAATTCCTCCTTCCCCTCCAATCCCTCGCTAATGCTGATCCCGGAATCTACACTCCCCGTCCTGACATAATGTCGCACATGCGGCCCACTTGTATCCAACGCTCTCAGCTCTGCCAATTTCTTCTCGAGAGATTGCCGCTGTTTGTACACCACGCCCAAATGTCCGTTATAGAAGGCGTACGAGTGCTGCTTCATGAGCATCACCAGACAATGCAACACCACGAAAACTGTCTGAATCCATGGCCAGTCTTTCCAGAGGGTATATTCAATCACGACACCGAGATATACCGCCTCCCAGGCCATCTGAAGTATCCACCCGGCGCGCTCCCAGGAAATCCTGTCCTTTGCGATGGCCTTTTGTAAAGGGACGCACCAGAGCGTCGAACCCCAGAACATGGTTACGTCAACGAGGAGACAGTCTATGAGGTTGTTTGGGTTGAACATAATTGAGAGGATGTCTATTCCGAAGAGGCGGCCGTGTTCTTTATAGGATGTTGCGGCGAGTTTTAGCACCAGGATTACTACTGATATCCTATTACTTGTTAGTTTCATTGGGATGGGCCTACCCGGGGGTGGAGTGGACTACCAGAACACAGTATAAAACCCACGGAACGGAGAAGAAGCAGCTTCCGGACTCCTGTGGTCGAACGCGGTGAACCTTTTCGTGAAAACCAGCTATAGAACACAATCAACGTAGCCCTCACCTTATACAGTTGCCACAATAAAAATAAAAGAAAGGAACATACATCACTAAACCTCTTCTTCCTCTTCTTCCCTCCAACCACACCTCCATCCACCAGCAACTTCCTCAGTTCGTCGTCTATCACCAATCTGTATTTTTCCTTTCCTCGAATCTTCTCTAGCCGCACGGGTATGGATGCTCGACGCTTCACCTCTTCCTCGAACTTCTTACCGCCATGTTCCCCCCTAACACCCAACCCCGCTACAGGCCCGCCCTCAGAATTCGCCGGCAGTCGAGCGTCGTCAAAGTCGCTAGTAGGCGATGCGCTCTCCGGGCTTGGTGGATCAGAAGAAGTAGTCGTTTGTAATTCTCCGAGTAAGAATGTGTGACCGTTGGTTGGGGACGGAGCGCTGTTATTGCCTGTCGATGGGGCTCTTTGCGACATGGTCGGCTTGTTTAACTGTGCGATACTGCTACAGCGCACCCATCAAGCAGAGTTAGAGAAAAACAAAGAATGAGAGAAAAAGACGGTTCGACGGGAACATGAGGAGTGGAGCACTAGGCCCTGAGGTCGTTGTTAAAGCAGCCTATTGAGCTCGGTAGCAAGCATAGAACTGAGTAACATTGATACCGGCAATCCCAATCCACCCACCCACGTCATTATCGGGGACCATTTTGACTCCGCTTCCGTTACTTAGGCGCTCTTTGGATTTTGTCGTCGACAAACGGGCACTCTTCTCTGTGACTTGAGCCTACCCTAGCATTCCCGATGCATTAGTGATCAGATAGTGTAAGCCATGTTTTCCCCCGCTAAACTCCCGCAACGGTTCTTGACTCTTGCAAAACCTCTGCATCCGGCAGTTTCCCTATGCTTTTCTGAGGGCCTGGAAGTTTCCACCATGGAGATACCGGTACAGTATCTAGCGTCAAGATGGTCCGACCATTGATTTCTCGCTTGAGCCTCCGGTTGGATCGGCATTCAAACAACCTGATCCGTCTAAGGGGGGGTAACCCTAACCCTCCGGACCCAATACCGGTGTGGGACATTTTCTGTGATGAGGCCGATTCGTTGTACTAGTACTCGAGGAGGAGGTTAGCCCTGGGGAATTTCATGTTTAGGGGGATAGCTTGGCACTGAAGTTTTGGTTATGAATGCACGACTTCCTTTCTTTCTTTAGCATAGGGTCAACCACCTGCAGTCATAGGGTCAATACACATCGATTTCTTCTATCCTGAATCCAGCTGGGTTCATCTCTTTTTATCTCTGTGCAGTTGGTCAATTTAATTCACCTTTCAACTGGTCCATCCCTCGGCAATTTATATTACAGTTTGGCAAAGGGTCACAACTACAACATATGGAAGAGATTGGCTTAGTCGAACACACTATCCAAAACAAGGGGAATAATGGAGGGGGCCCCACAGCTGGTGCTCTGATACGGATTGGTGATAGAAGCTTCGACAACCTGCCCTTGCTCTTGCGTTACAGAAAAGCATTGAATAGACAAATAATGGAGAGTTTGGAGTAAAAAACGGCAGATCCTATTCCAACTGGCCTAGAACCGGTATTTCGACACGAGAAGGTTGGTTCAGGCAGGTCTACCCCTGTTGAATCTGAGTTTGTCAATACCCTATACTATCAACAAAATGGTTATTGGTATTCCCTTCCCCGATTGTTATCTTTGGAACCTGTCAAACACAGTACCCGTAGTTTTCAATTACTATTAGAAAGAGACTTTGTACTGCCAACTTTTTTGAATGCCTCTCACGACCGTTAGTGGGACGTATAAATACTGTGCCTGAACCTATTTGTCATATATCTACTGTTATGAGTTCCCCTCGTCAGACAGGCATCATATTTACTGGCAGCAATGGAGTTGGAGTCAAGGAATTTTTAAGGTGGATGGAGTCGTGGTTTGCAACAATGGGCGAGGATTTCGATGGAAAGCCTGCTTAGTCTAAGTGGATAAGAGTAGGGCAAATACCTATATTGTGTGCCATACGTTCGATTGCGGGAGACTTCTTACGTACTCTTTCAGACCACGTTTTGGTGAATGATGATGACTTGACAAGTGCATTGATAAAACAATTTCACGACACGGAGATGCACGGCCAAGCACAAGAAGATATCATATCTACTTGGAGCACACTACGACATGGTAAACGGGACATATTCACATATTCACGAAAGGTCCTCAAGATACTACGGATGAAGGCAACTGAATGCACCAATACGATAAAAATTTGATTCGCTACTTTATCGATAGACTGTCCAGTCATCGTTTGCGTGAAATGGCGATTCTCAGTTACCTCAAGGTTGATTCCAAGGAAAGCCCATCTCAGGTTGTTAAAGGTGTTGTACATTTAGCTACTTAGTTGAAAGTAAAGGGCTATAAGAGATACTACAGCAACAACCGTGATGGTTGTACCAATGACGATAGTGAATTAGAGAGCGAGGACTGTGGTAGCGATTCTGTGTGGAATGAAAAAGAGTATCATAGCAGTTCAAATCGGTCGAAGGGGTCAAAAGAGGCAAAGAGGTCGAAGAGGTCGAATAGAGGGGTACAGGAGTGGTCACGCAGTAAGGAGAGGAAAAGCAGGAAAGGTCAAGTGGAAGAGGAGTCAGTGAGAGATGAAGTGGGAGAGTTGAGAGAGATGATGCGAGATCTGATGTAGATTCAAAAAGGTGTGGTAGTACCTAATACAGGTGTAAATTCATATAGGATAGAAGAGGATATTATTCCCTTGGAGAGTTATGCACTTGGTGACAGCTATGGTCGCTGTGCCACGCAGTATGCCAACACTAATGGACAACCATAACCAGCCTATCAACCATCACATCGCCTGGAGTTCCTCAACACACGAAGCCAACCACCATTCAACTCATACAGACAAGATGATTGTGGAAATGGATATCAATAATACAATGATAGACAGTATGAATCTGGGCAAGTTGGACTAGTCAAGGACCAACATGTCCTGGAACAGAATCGGCAGCCGGTAAATTCACGATTTATCCAAAATGTGGACCATCTAGCTTATTATTCTTTGGAAAGACCACCCTACGAGAGAAAGCCTCCACTGCAGCCTATTGTTGGTCCAGATAGTGTACTCTATTTTCGAGCACATCCGCGGAGTTGCTTTTATTGTCGCGAGCAAGGTCACCTCCGTCCAGAATGGCCTAAATTGCATGCATTTGATTTAGGTGCAAGATCAATGAACTTAGGAAGGGAAGATGTCAAAATTTCTAGTGGAGAGACTACCGAGTGCACGGGACCCACCACTACAAACCCGGTAGGTGTCTTTGAAATTGCGACCAAGTTATCTGCTCTGGAAGGGATTCAGGTACGAGTGGTGTCAACTACAGAGGATGGCCAAATAGAGATGACAAAGTTTATTTCCAAGGATGAGGATATATGTAACGATGATGAGTATAGTGATGAAAGTATAGGTGAACCTGATATGGCTGAAGAACGTGTGTGCCAGTTCAGCGAATTACCAACAGATATTTATCCAGAAGCAGGACCAGCAACTCAACGGCAGCGGATTGATGACAGCAATGACAACTTTCTTGAAGTTCCTCCTGTTGACACTAGGACGAAGAACACAACGGCAAGACCAGCACGCAAGTCGATTCGGTTGATGGCAGGTCAAGGCAGGTTCAACTTTGTCGATGTCATGCGCGAAGCTCCCAGGGTAGGCTTGATTTGGGGTAACTTTTGTGACCTTGCCCCTTCAGTCAAGATGGATATTTGCCATTAGTTGGTTGAAAAACATGCAAAAGGCATGCAATAAGGAAAGGGCAAACCTAAAGCAAAGAAAGTAGGGTTGATCTGGAAGTAGCGGAAGAGGGTAGCAGAGCCGAGGAAGCACTGACTATAGCTACTGACTGTACTTTAGGCAATGTTACTAATTTCTACCCCACAGGGATAGTCAGAACACCAGCAGCAGCCTATTGATTGTCCAAGATTCTGGTTGATGCAGGACTAGTCATTAACCTTATGCCGCTTCGACTCTTACGTTTGATTGGTGCAAAGTTAGAAAGCTTTGACGGAATGGTTATACGTAAGGCGACGAACACCCTAGCAAAGATTACCTACTGCAGAGATGTTCTAGTCACTATCGCCAATGTTCCATTCCAGCTTCGAATCTATGCTCTACCTGAAGATTCTTGTCCAACATATCCAATGTTGCTAAGCCAGAGATGGTTTCATGCAGGCAAGGCTAAGGGGGATTAGGCATATGATCCATATTATATCATGAGTAGACATGGTACCAGAGTCAGGATTCCGAGCGATCAGAGTTCCAAGTATCTAGGAGGAACTCAAACAACAAGTAACCAAAAGCCACAAGTGCCGATCGTTTTTAAGGACAAAGTGATAGTTGGAAATACATTGTCTGGAGAAGTTGAGGAAGAGCTGGAATCCCAGCAAGCGGGTGGAAGTAGTATCTTTGAGAAATTAATTGATTTGATCAAAAAGGAAGAGGATGAACAAATGAGAAAAGAAGTCAAGGAAGAGGGAGATGATGATACTCTTTCTGAGTATTCAGAAAACTAGTCTAACAAGTTGATAATTCAAGTCAGTTGGCTGGTGGGAAAGAGAAGACATATAGAATAGATGGAACTACTTTGTTAGATTTGTTAGATGTGTCGAATTTGCATAGTTTGAAGTGCGTTTCTGTTGTTGACGAGGAGAAAGCTACTGTTGATAAAGGTTCATGTGAGATAGATTCTGGAGATGCGGAAACTTCTGGGTTGGATATGCAGGTATTTGGAGTCGAGAATGTATATTTGTGTGGTGAGGTAGGAAGTTGGAAGACCATCAGTCGAGAGTCAATGATGGTTAATGTATTGGAATTGAGAGGAGAAGGGAAAGTAGAAGGAGGGATCAAGAAGGAGGAAGAGAAGTTTGGTGCGGATGAGAGGGTTGAAGAAAAGGTAGATGGACCAAGTGTTCCAGAGGAATATGACAGGTGTGCAGAAGCAAATTGGGCAGACATATCAGGTTTGGGGGATGAACTCTAAAAGCAGAAGTTGAGGCCTTTGGTCGGGTGCTAGAATTCCCAACTACAAAGCGCCTAGCACTCTATCGAAGACAAATCGGAAGATATTCTGACCACGGAATACAGACATGCTTCGTTGCCTCAGGGATTAAGCTGGGGTATAAGTTGACACCAGAGAGTAAGGCAGAAGTTGAGCAGCTGTTATATACTTGGAAGGATCTCTTTGCAGGTCGTATAGGAGAAATCCCGGTTACTGATCTTGTTGAGTATTGAATTCCAATTTATCCTGGAGGGCAGCCGGAACGAGTAAAGGAGAAGCTATATACAAAAGAGGAATGTGATTGGTTAACCAAAAACTTGCCTGAGTTGGAAAAGGCAGGAGTATATGTCTTTCAGAATCGCCTTGGGCTCAACGAACAACATTTGCATGCAAGAAAACAGATGTTTTCGCATGCTTTCACCTTTTCAGTCTGATTAATAAAGAAATAATCTTATAAGGATACCCAATAAAAAGAATCGAGCCGATCATCAATAACCTGATCAAGTCATCCTTCTCTACCTATTTCCAAGCTGACGCAGCGAATAGATTTTGGGCGGTTCCCATGTATCTACCATATGCATATCGTACAGCTTTCACAGCACATAACGGTCAATGGCAGAAGCTATGAATGGCACAGGATCTCTCAGGATCACCGACGACATATGCACGGTTGAAGGACATCTTCAGTGAACCTATTCCTGAGCCGTTTGCTGAAATGTATTTGAACCAAAGTTCATCTAGAGCTTTTGAATGTTTTGTTAATGATGATTTTGGAGCCTTCCCGAATTTCGATTCTCAGTTTAAGTTCCTTCATGATCACTACTTCCCGCAGCTGGTATGGGCTAAACTTACTCTTCAGGTGAATAAATGCGGATTCTTCTTGGACAAGATTATCCCCCTTGGCTTTTCAAGTAATGGGAGTGGTTTGCGACCTTTTTTAGATAAGGTTGGAGCAATTTGAGATTATCCACTGCTAATGAATGTGAAAGAGGTCTATATATTTTTATATAAGACAATTTATTTACGCAAGATGAAGGATGTTGGTAAGAGGGAAGGAAAGGAAGAAGAATCAAGTCAAGCAGTGGAGATGTTTTTGATAGAGTGGGAGCAGGTACAGGAAAGTTGGAAGAGGTGGTTTGAAGATGAGGGGTATGGAGCAGTGGTAGATTGGAGCTGTTGTGAGAATTAGAAGGCTTTCGGGATGAATCAGGCCAGCAATTAACAACATACCGAAAACGTCTTATCCATCAACAATCCAGGTCCTACCGGCTATTATTCCTTCAACCATTGGGCCCTACAAAACCTATGATGACTGCACCAAATATTACTGGAACCAGGATGTCAGGTATTGACTATCACACAGGGCAAATGGAAAATCGATTGATTTTTGTCGAGAAAGATGGAATGCAGGCCTTTTACGTTTCGAAATATCAAGTCGAATCTATCCTCAAGCAGTTTTATGATTGTCCTGGTCATTTTACAAGTAGTATCCTTATCTGAATATTGATCGGACACCACTATTGGCCTACCTGAGCAAAGGATGTTCACCTTTATTGAACTACCTGTCTGAGTTGCCAAATGATTGGGCAGTTGAGACCATCAGTGAGTCAGAAGGCGATAGTTCACCTGCAGCTATTGGATATAATGGGATTAGATTTTGTGGGCTGATTTCCTGACAGTGCTCGCGGAAACAAATATATCGTGATCGGGGTAGATTACTTTACCCGTTTTCTCTTTGCGAAGGCAGTTCCAGATAGCCAAGGAAAGTCTGCGGTGTCAGTCTTGATGGATATAGTCAAACAATTCGGTTGGCGCAGAGAAGTTTACACTGACAATGGAGCTCATTTCGTTTCTGGAGAGTTTGCTAAGTCGCTGAAAGGTCTCTCCGTAGTCCACCTACCAGCACCAAAATCTCATCCCCAGTTTGTCGGTTTGGCTGAACAATATGTTAAACTCTTGGTTGATGGATTGAAAGTTACACTAATGGCTGATAAGACACCACACCAAGATTGGGATTTATTGGTTGATTCCATCGTTCATGCTATCAATACACGAGTCTTCCGAGTACATGTATATAGTCCAGCTGAGTTACTACTAGGATTCAATTCAAGCAAGACTGGAATGAATATCAGGCCTGATATGGAGTGAGCAGTGTCTACCCTTTCAGCCGCAATACCTTCAGGAGAGGAGATTTGGAATTCAGAAAACATGCCGGCAGAATGACAGCTGGAGCGTCTGGTTCGTCTGGATCATATTCGTCAAGAACCAGCTACCAAACCTGTTAAACAAGCCGAACAACGGGAAGAGACACAAAAAGTACCATGCTATGCACCTCCGAAAGATCGCGACCTTGTCCTGTTAAGACCTTATCTCTTAGATCAGCAATTGAGTGGCAAATTGGAAGGCAGATGGTAAGGCCCTTACCTCTTCTCTGGGGCTTTGCCAGACCGTGTGCACTTAAACAATTTGAAGGTCTATCTGCTGAGGAGAAGAGAAACCGTAGTGGGAGTCTAGTTGGTGGACATCTTGGAGAACGAGAATGAGAGGTCTGAGAAGGTAGTTGAGAAAGAGAGAGTAGAGGCGTTAGTTGTTGATTTGGGGAGAGTTGGAGATGGAAATAGAAGGTGTTTAGCATGGATAGAAGATCCCCAAGGTGTGGGATAAGTCGAGAATGGGCAAAATCATGTCCGGTCACTTGGGAGTTTAAGCGAGTTGATACTAAAATGTTGTTATGCAGAAAGGGAGATGGGATTGTTAGAGCAAGTTGATGTTTGATGGATACATTTGTATGACCTTTGGGGTCAATGGTAACGGAAAGGGGGGGATCTTTGTGGGACATTTTCTGTCATGAGGCCGATTTGTTGTACTTGAGGAGGGGTTTAGCCCAAGGGAATTTCGTGTTTAGGGGATAGCTTGGCACTGAAGGTTTTGTTATAAATGCACGACTTCCTTTCTTTCTTTAGCTTTCTTTAGCATAGGGACAACCACTTGCAGTCATAGAGTCAATACACATCGATTTCTACTATCCTCAATCCGGCCGGGTCTATCTCTTTTTATCTCTGTGCAGTTGGTCAATTTAATTCACCTTTCGACATAGTCTATCCCTCGGCAATTTATCTTACGCTTTAGCAAAGGGTCACAACTACACCATACGGAAGAGATTGGCTTGGTCGAACACACCATCCAAAACAAGGGGATTAACGGAGGGGGGATTAACGGAGGGGACCCCACACCGGTAGGATATTATCCCCTGAGTGAAAACCTATGATACTATGGTACAAGTATGATACGATATCAGAGAGCGCACCCACCCCTGCTCGAGCAGAGTACCAGTATTAGGTCCTAGGGCTAGGAGGATACTGTAGAGTGTCGACATCGATGAGAATAGTGGCTTGGTGGCCTCAGCACTTATGTTTGGTGGTGTCACGTTAATAAAAGTATAACTTATGATACAATACTGTACTCGAGCACAGGACTTGGTTCTTTCCCGTTTCGTACCACAGATAGGCGTCGGTTAATGTTGTTTGGTTGTCAGGCCCGGAGCTCTATATCACCACCTTTAGCGGCCCTTTCTCCCCAAGCACTCAATCATTATAGGAGCAGTATCCTGGCGCCACCGAACCTGCACTATCACCTTTGCCGTCAGGTATCTACAAAGTTCGTAAACCTTGTGGCCTCTATCGTTCCTATGATACCGATATCCAATTTCCACAACTCAGAATACCGAACAGCCTTACTCATCCAAGCTTCAGCCATTCCTGCAGCGGGGTCAGTCCTGCGAGAATTGTCTTTCCCCGATGTTGGCGCCCAGCTTTTCAACATTCCCCCAAAAAGTGACATTCAAATGGAACGAGGACGCTCTCATCATTCCAACACCCATATCGTCCCCACTTTCCCACGAATCGGTCATCCTCCAGACCACGAGCCCGTACCCAACGTTGGATCCATTGCCTAGCCATCCGACACCCAGTTCCAGATCGATCTCATCGAGAGTCTCCGTGTCAGGAATCTCCGCTTTATATCATACCGGGACTCCAAGTAAACCACAGGAAATTCTCCGAAGCTGCGCGGCCACTCTCAAGTGAGCTACCGTAACCACTCGGTACAGTACTTGTACGAGTACATAGAGACCATTGCCAAGAAGGTGATTTCTATAACTATCCACTTTGGGAGCTCGGCTGGAACCACCAAGACAACAACGCTTCGGGTCCTGTGATATGGGTAGCAAGCATGAGAAATCAATCAGGAAAACAGAAGCCAGAAACAATGCCTCCGGTCAGACACCCTTTGAAGAAATTGAGGGAAAATGATGAATAATGGAGTACAAGTCAACATCGAATTGTCACTACTGAAGCCGTTGGACGAGCTTGGGGAGAGTGGAATAGGACTCAATCCCGACAAAAAATCATTATTCAACCCTTCCGTGATACTGGTATATCTTTACCCATCGATGGCTCCTGTGATTGCGAGCTTAGCATTAAAGGATTTGGTCCCGGTGAGCTTGTTTTTGACGATGGGCTTGACCAGAGGAGGACAATGGCTACGGGGTGTCCAAACATGAAAATACAGAACTTCCAGCTGCCGTGGATGCAATAAACGCCAATATCAAATTTGTCCTTCTGGACGAACCTTAGATAGAAGGTAAAAACTGCTTGGTATCTGGATATGGAGGTGGGTGACCAGGCCCCGCAGGACAGCCAGATGCTGTCGGTTTGTGGGATCCAGCTCTGAAACCTATCCCTTCCCTTGTAGCCGAGGTTCATGGCTGCGCAGAGCCGGTTCTCAGCTGAAGGGTATATTTCCAGGCTGCAATATTAGTCTATTTTTGTACTCGGGAGCAAATATGTGCGGTTACACTCGTTTCTATCCTGGCGATGCTGAACAGTACAAGTACTGATATTGCAGTATTTTGATTACAATACCACTTTTGTAGTACAGCATTCTCCCTATCACGATTATTCAAGTAGGTTGGTATAAGTCTCTAGCGCTGGCCATGATTACAAGGTGAGGGATGGGTGAAATCTTGCCCCTTTGTCATGATATATCATGGTATTTTAAACATAGACCCCTGTTTTTCATGTTATATTAAACGATCACGCATCCATTTCTGCCTCCCATAGCTTCATCATAACTTCTGCTATGACTATACCAAAGTTGACTACCTTTTCTGCTGAATAACTCCAAGTTTTTCAATAAAACTTTCTCAAAAACTTTTATATCAGCAGGAAAGCCATAAATATAGTGGTACTATAGATAAACATGATAAATTGATCATTGGATTCAGTGGTCTACTTGAGAGCAGTATATTGTAGATAAAGACTGTAAGCTATGATAAGATGGTCTCCAAGAATCCCTATTTGTCAAATAGGTGAATGTGACAGGTCATATGGGATAGGATTGTAGTTGAAACAACAATTGTTACTCTATAAAGTATCATACTCATACATGCATATCACAATAAGTATATTTCCTTTTACACAAGCACTATATTCTAGTAATAACATATATATGAGGAGGGAATCACACAAGATTGTAGGTATTCCCAAATCGTTAATGACCTCAACCAAATTTACCTGTAAAGACAAACCCTCTCCAAAAAGGCAGCCCCAAACAAAGTCCCCTCAGAGCTACTAGAAACAAGGAGATAAATAGCTTCTTTTTGTTTTTCACCTCAATCGCTCCAATGACTCTGGTGGAACCGGGGTATGCAATCCTGTAGCAGCTTCTTAGTAATTGGTAATTAAACTATCAGATGCATTCTCAATTCTGGCCAACTCCAATAAGATTCAGCTTGAGGGGCCTTCAGTACGCTAGAACAGCAGAGCGCATCTAAGGCGCGAACTCCTCTAAAACAACGACTCTGCTTTAGATCTCAAGGGTTCCATTGGCAATGATTATTTGGCCAAATGCGGGAGGAGAAAGCATTTTTTGAGGGCAAGCTGTTTGTGTCTAGGGCCTCAATATGGAGCTCTAGTGGTTCATGGAAGTAACTGTAGACCAACCCAAGACAGAATGGCCAAGGTGCCAATACCTTCTCAGATATCACTGTGATCTTTCCCTGCCTGCAAGTATTAATGTCGAACTCAACATACCTTGGTGGGATGGGAAGAGGAAACGACATGTCGTTCCATTGTCGATATACGGATGCAGTGTCAAAATTGGTGGGATTGTGAGGCTCCTTTCCACCAGTGTCCAGCGAATGGTACAATACTGGATTTGTCAAATGGATGAAGAGCCTAATTTATCATACAAACCATAGTACTTGTAGTCATAGCCAACACGCCCTAAACAGAATCCACATCCGCATCGCTTAGCTAAATTCCAGGCATTGAGCCTGGCGGACAGGGTGGTAGACTGAGTCATACCAGAGACAGCTACCGCTTGCAGGCAGTTCTAGGGAAACAAGCTCAGTCCTGTGTTAACTACAGTTTTCAACAATATCTCTACTGCTTTGATAGAATGTCTAGCCGCTTTCCCTTCCTTTGCTAAAGGCATGCTGAAACCCTCTTAAGCAGGATCTGACCTCGGTCTGCCATTCCGCGTGGCGATCTGGTGGGAGAAATTCGTCATGTCTGTTGCATTATCAAATCTCGATTTCCAGCATCTCCCAACCGGCCACCTTCCCGGCAAATTTCCAAATCACTCATCGGAGGGGCAACCCACCGAGTCCGCTTACCTCTTCCTCCTCTCTAGATTCCCCTCGCTCTGTAACCTCCCAAAGGGCCCCACCTCCTGGACCATCATACAGACCACCATGCTCCTGCAACAATTAGAATCTTCTCGCACTTCCTTTCTATTCGCACTTCTTCAATTTGGATGAATGAATAAGAACCTGCCTGCCATTGGAGAGGCTGTGAAAAGTGGAGGATTGTTGAGACGTAAGGGCCGCTCTTTGTTTGACGCTTGGTAGCAGTGAGATGAAGGAGTTGCTGGGTGTTGGAAACCAGTTGATAGTGTGACGTGAGGGATTTGCTGTTAGAAACTAATATGTAGTGCGATAATCGAGGTCTAGGTCGATTAGGGTTGACAGGCGAGAATTTGTTATTATCCTTTAGAGGTACTCCGTCCGCACTGGTTTCGGATAATGGTAGGCAGTCAAACTAGCCCACTTCAAACACCTCCTACTAGCATGGTCGTTGGATGCAAGTGTCCTGAGGCAAGGGGACTCACACATGTATGACTAACAGGATGGGATAACGTATTGCCAACACTTTCAGCTGCTCGCGGGTTGGCTGTAGGGATGGTGGGAGGCTGACAATAATAACTGCCCGGATTTCACAATATTGGTTTGGATATCGTTGGATTATTAGCATAACTTTGTGTTCCCTGATATCTTTCATTGTGTTTAGGGAGCGGGAAGGACATCAATCTTGACCGACATTGGTACAGGAGTGAGATGAGGAACGGTGGTGGCTGTAATGTCGAGTCTCTTCTAACCATGGCGTCCCTGTTGAATTCCTCACTATTTAAGTTCTAGTGTGCGGGAACCATGACCCGACTGGAAGGAAGCGCCAAGGCACCAGGAAAAAGGTACGCTTGCCCACTCTCTTCAACAAACTAACCCAAAACACGCTCGGCTCTCCCTTGCTGACAAAAGAAAAATAATGACCAAAAGTCACTCATCTGACTGCCGCATCCGTTTCCATCCCTTTCCGATCCTGAAAGGATCCTGCTCTTCCAACTCCGCGGGTTTCATTCAGGTAGGCCATGTCGTTCCAGGTCGCATTTCCAGACCTATCTTCCTACCCTTGATTTATTTCAAGTCATGGATAATCCTTCTTCGGTTTCCTACGAGGAGCAAAATTGTTGATGGAGTATTGAAGGAGAGTTGCAGTTTGGATCAAATCAGAGGCGTACCCATGAGGGCTTTGTGTTAGTGACGTTATTTGCGCAATGGCACTGCAGTTGGCACTGTGCTATTCCCAAGACCAAGACGGGGGGGGAATTCTATAATGAAGTTGAAACCTTGGCATGGGTATGATAATCTAAAATAGGCGCTCTGGTATGCTACTCTAAAAACTTGGCAGAGTTAATTTAGGTTAACCCCCAAAAAGAATCTTGTCCAACGGAGGTACAGGGCATAAGTTTTGTAGGTTACACGGGGGTTTGAGGGTGGCAGACCTCGCTTGTGGAACCTAAAAAACTTAGGCCCTGTACCTCCTTTATACGAAAACATCTCCCCCCGTACTTATACAGGTATTTGTGCACAAGTCTGGTGAAGTCAGTCAGATTGAGTTGTTGGATAATCTGCCAATTACGGTATGGGGATGAGCGTGGTGTGTTTCGTTGTGCAGGGGGGTTTTTTCACCTTGTAAATCAAGGTCACATTTGGGTGTTATGCGAAAAAAGTACAACTTTAAAAATGCAACAAATATAATTGAATTCATATGAAACTTCTCTAGCATGTAGAGTATCCTATGATAGACCTAAAAAATATTTATCAAGAAAATTGAGTTTGCTGTAAGCCAATAAAGTCAATATTTTAAAATATCAGGTATTTTTTTTATCACATATATTGATAAAGGAAATCATAATCTATCAGAAGAATATTTATGGTATAAATTCAAGAAGAGGTTGTTTTGTTATAAGGAATTCTGTAATTTTGATTTATATTTCCAGATTGCAATAATATTGCTAAACCTGTATTGAAGCTAATATCTGCAACTAAACATATCTGAATGTCTGATACTATGAAAATATTTTTCTAAGTATATAATACATACTTAAATTTATAATTAATAGCATAAAGACACATCTATTGTTGCAGTTTACTCTTGCTGGATACAATTTCTATAAGAAATCTTCGCAAATTTTCTCCTATTTATTGGTCTTAAAATTCTTTTTGAATAAGCTGTTAATATCTAAACATGGATAGTACTACTGATATGAATAGTAGTGAGAATGAATCAGTGTGGGAGTTTGAGGACTCAGATTCAGATGAAAGCATTGAAGTTCATGATGCAGACAATTTACTATCTGGTATATTGAAAAATACAGTTCTAAATTTTAATAGTAATAATAGAATTTAATAAAGGAGTTGTTTAGATCATTCTGAATTCTCTGTTCGTACAAGAAGATTTTTGAACTCCTGTGACTGTTCTCAATGCTGTACCCAAAAGGCCAGTATTGATGAATGGAAGCAATAGCTTATGTTTCATGATAGGCTTCCAAGAAAGCAGAAAAAGGTGATGATAGTTTACCTTCTATCATCTCAATTACTTGTAAGTCAAAGTATATTGCAAATAGGGTATGGAGAATAAAACTAATAGAAATAGTTAAAACTGCCTGGTCATCAACAGGTTAGGTACTGTTTACCATTTATTGGTAATGTATGTCAAAAGACATTTTGCAGCTTTTGGGAAATGAAGAGAAGAGCGGTGGCTGCAATTTTGTACCACCTGTGTGACACTCAAATGCCAGTACTTAAGGTACATGGCAATCAAGGCAAAAGGCCTCATAATCAGATTGCACAGACTGTAGTAGTTGATTTAGAACAATTTTTTTAATGAATATCAAGAGTGAAAAAGGTGGGTCAATTGCAACTCGTGTGTTTAGAAGGTCCTTGAAAAATGTGAAGACTGTAAGGTATATGGAGGTAGAACATACCATATTACTACCATCCCATCTATGATATCAGGTTTTATATAATAGGTATATTACAGAGATGCTTCAACAAAATTAACAACAGGTACACTCTTTTGAGTTCTTTTACAAGTATTGGAAAACCCAATGGCTTTTTCACTTTATGAAAATTTGTAAGGTATTAAAGAATACCTGTGATGAATGCACAATACTGAAAAATGACTGCAAGGTCGAGTCAGATGCTATCCCACAAGGGGTATTAGGTACAGAGTTAGAGGAAGATTCTGGTGATAATTCAGAAGGGCATAGAATTAATGGCTTAAAGCAGCTGGAAATTCATCGCAGGGAGGATAGAGCATGTAGGGGTAAGTATGAGCAAGATATCAAAGCATCTAGTATGGCTGAATCACAGGTAAGTTGCTTTTCCTTTGATTTCCAACAGGTAGTAGAAAATCCCAGTATTCCCCAACAGCCCTTCGAGTGGTACTATTGGTCACCATTCAAGCTATATGTTTTAGGAATTGTTGATGAAAGTACTGAACAGCATTATCATACTATGCATACTGAAGGCCAGCAAGGAAAAGGAGCCAATAAGGTAGTATCTTTATTGCATATTTTTCCAACATCAATTCAGAATGAGAAACCCAATGTGCAATTATGGGCAGATAATTGTGGGGGACAAAATAAAAACAAAACAATGCTATAGTACCTTTGTTGGATTGTACTAACTCAGGATATTAACACAATTACCCTTAGCTTTCAAATCAAGGGACATACCCGTGATAGTGTAGATCGTGGATTTGGCACTGTAAAGCAAAAGGCTAATAAAACAGAGGTCTGGACTCCAGAACACTATGCTTCTCTAGTTGACACGGCAGACAAGTCTGGCAAAATCAAAGTAATAAGACTATTTGATGACACACCAGCAAGTTTCTTCTGCAACTGGGATCTAGCCTTGTCACCTTATTTAAAGGTGCTTAAAGGTATTCAGAGTTTTCATTTCTTTCCTTTTACTAAGACAACTTCAGGGATTGTTGAAGCATGCAGATTACCTGATGAACAATGGGTTAAGTTTGACTTGCGTAAAAAGGAGTTTTCTTTGCCTTTTTTTCTAACAATCTCTCCTTTGGCAATATCTGACACTGGCTTAAATGAAGAGAAGAGCCTGATCTCTGGTATAAGTATTCCAAATATGTCCCTCTCAGTACAAAGCTCAATGGTTCTATTCAAAACCAACAGATATACTAATTTATACAGTTCGTGAGAAGAAAAATCTGCGTACACAAAGTGCTAAAGTATGTAAAGGTCTCTTAACTAATTCCATATTGCTGAGACAGAATGAAGATGATAGTATTGGTAAGTTCTATACTCAGTCTATATTACTAAAATTCTCTTTGATTTACAATAACTAACTTCTAAATAGTTAAACAAAGGTCATTAAGTCAACAGGAAAGGGAGATTAACCTAGACCAAGAGGATAATACAGTAACAATAGCAGATGTATCAAATTCTTCATCAGTAAAACAGTGTCAACGTGGACGCCAACCAGGATCTAAAAATAAAAAAATAAACGGTGATGGAAATTTGTAATCTTAATACTTATTACTATCAAGTTATTATCTGTTAAAAATAGTGTATTTTTAAATATTTAATTTTTAATTTTTACCTCACTTTTTCATCATTACTGTATAAAACAATGGAATTTAAACCTTTTTATTATATTTAAAGACAGATTGAAATACTGGTTGTGCTGCTATTATACAATTTGCCTCAGAGATTGTTTTTTCATTTTTCTCCAGTTTTTCCTGGTTGCTATGCAAACTTTAAAGCCATATAACTCAAGTGTTGCAAAAATGCAACAGTACATTTTTCGCATAACCTCACCCATTTGATGTAACTATTGTCACAAACATCTAATTTTTACATGTGCGAAACCAATTTCACGGTATCATACTGATGTGTTCACACCCTTGTCCTAGTACAATTTCATTGGGCTTTCCTTTCTCTATAAGGCCAGTTCTTTCTCCCCTTTCCTGTGTGTAAAAACAAAAATGTTCATACATCAAGTCAGGAAAGACAAACTACATACATGATCCAATCGATTGACTAGTACCAGTACCGGAGTTCTAAGCAGGAGATGATAGACAACATTGAATATGGTACAAATGGTGAAATTTGAAAATGTGAATTCAGTCGTCTTTTACCAGGCCAGGCTTAGGGGTGATGAATTATATAGAGAGTGCAACTGAATCACCAAGTGCAAGCCGAGTGTAAAACCCCTTTCTTCCCTTTCCGGTTTGTAAAACAAAATGTCAATACATCAAGTCAGGAAAGACAAACTGCATACATGATCCAATCGATTGACTAGTACCAGTACTGGAGCAGTAAGCAGGCGATGATAGACAGCGCTGAATAAAGTACAAACAGTGAAATTTGAAACTGTGAATTCAGTGGTCTTTTACCAGGCCAGACATAGGGGTAGTGAATTAGATAGAGTGCAACCGAATCACCAAGGGCAAGCCCAGTGTATTACCAGTTGGGTGGTATGAAGAAAAACACCATTGGATGGGTTCTGGCTAGGAGCTCACCCGCCAGCTCTCCTGAATTTCCCGGGAAAGAAGTATTTGATATGGTTGTGCGGTTATGCTGATTCGATGGCCACAGAAGCCAAAGGAACTCCCCTCGCACTGTAGCAGTCCAATTACATAGTGAGATATCTAGCCGGTTAGTCGAGCCAGCCATGACTTTATGAAGTAAGACCAACTCACCTATTGCATCTTCTGGCATGCCAGAACATTGGTATTCTGGAAAGAAATCCAAAGTGATTGGCTGTTTTTCCCCGCTAGCATGTTATGATAGGTGCCCAGGGAGGCGGGGTTTGACGTTGCCGAACTTGCCCATTGAGAGACCTAATGCAGGTTTGCCCAAGGGGGGGATAGGCTCCTTGGCTGAGGAAGCGACATTTGGTACACACATCAACATCTAGCCTTTGCTACTCAAAAAGTTAGTTTAACCTGGTAAGAAAGGAGCGGAGGTAGTTGCATATACCTACCAGAACATAAATGAACTGGTCTTCCAGCGCAGTCAACGGGCCAAGGATAATAGAGTCATTAGGCATCTAGCGCATGAGCCATGGGCTGTGTGGAGAGAATACGTTGTCCGCCGGTCCCTGTGGAATCCTAGGTGCAAAAGGTAAAGGAAGGAATATGGGTAGTAATCCGCGGATTACATCGATATGTTTTCCTCGAGTGTCCTCATGCTCCCATGGAGTGTTCATCACACTATTGTTCCACTTCTCAATCCTGTTTACAAGGGAAGCCGTGTATCGACTCTGATGATCATGGCACACCGAAAAATGGTTAGTGATAGGGCCAAATAGGAAGGAAGAAGGAATAGAGGGAAGAGGAAATTCGCAAACGCATACCTATTTTCCATTTTAACCATGGGATTGAGATAAAGGGCAATGACTGGATCTAGGTGGGTACAAGTGAAGCCTGGTACATGTACCGGGGGGCGAACATAAGTACGGCGAACTTCAGTAGGACCGAAGAAAGGGTCAATCAGCTTACCGTATATAGCCCATAGAGCCCGAAATGGAACAAGGGTTTGAAAAAAAAAAAAGGTACAAGTACAGCGAACTTTGTTTCTCACACTTAATAAAAATCAAGTGTCTGTGGCCAAAGGGAAGGCCAATCTTGGCTCAATTTTCGAGGTGGAAAAAAGTCTGGCGAGCTCCTGGCACAATAAAACAAACCATACTCACCCCCATGATTTGTTGATTGACCAGCGAGCCAAACAGAATGACTTCCCACAAGGCCCGGTACTCGCAATGCCGGAGGGGTTTTAAGGGCTGCTATTGCATAAAGCCAAAAATTTGTCAGAGCCTCAGAATTTTGGCGGTATGCAGCAGCAATCCTTTGCAAAAAAACGATTCGACATCACGAGTACCCGTACAGCCCCTGATGGGGTCGTAATGGAGGTCCACCGCAAAATTGTGGGAACTGTCAAAGGAGTGGCGAGCGGTCTGACTTTAAAAGAAGGATAAATGATGACAGGAAAACAGGTCAAGATCGGAACCTTGTTTACCGTACTCGAGTACTTATGTGTGACGTAGAATTACCGTATCCTGGTGGCAAACACCGAAAAGATTGCCGATCGGGCGATCTCTGCCTTGCGGAATCACTCTCTTGGAAGGTTGATCCAACGTAAAGTAAGGTACAAGTGCTTGTATCATACTTCCCATCCCAAATTTCGGGCAACCAGTCTCGGGCACCCGTTTCACCCCCAACCTGCCCTGCCCGATTTACATACTTGTACCCGACTCTTCCATCTTCGTTCCCCGCCAATTGAGGCCCCTAAGGTGTCGCCTGCTCATATGCGGTACGCGTACTCGTACAAGTACTCATGAAGCCTGCGATAAAAAAAAAAAAAAAAAAAGAAGAAAATGGGAGAAACACGGATGATCAACTAGCTCTAGCGCACTGAATGCTTCGATTAGAAC
>QFET01000976.1:0-31392 GCA_003316355.1 Tuber calosporum | reverse complement strand
TTTTTTTTTTTTTTTTTGGTTAAGTGATTGGTTTATTCGTAGTTAGCTACAGGAAAATACATAGTATGCAACATAAGTTATGGCCTAAAACTGGTTGTTTTATGTGTATCAGGTTCACTGGACCTCCATCCTAAAATGAATAAAAGAATTATGAACCATAATAACAGTAACTGTTGTTTTCATGCAACCACTAATGTAATGGGGGTGTTATGAGTCAACACCTAGTTATGGGTCACCAGGCTCTATTATATATTGTGAATCAAAAAGTGAATAAAACCACAATGCCCAACTGTTTTATACGTAAGACATCAATAGAATGTGTGTGTGAGATAAGCATTCATTATATGAAATAATTTTAAAAATATATACAGTTTTGTCATTGTTATTGAAGTAATTGAAATTTTTTTACAAATATGACTATGTTCAATCACAATGGCCCATGAGCTGCCTTAATCCCATTGTTGCTCACATATATATAATGGGTGGAGTATTCTCAATGGTTTCACAGGTTGTTGCCTCAAAATCTAAGATATATAAAGTAAGCCACTGTATTCAATATCACTACTTTAGACAAATATTTTTCCCAAGTAATCTCCTTGCCTCTTTTAGTTACAACTTTATGAAATAACCTCCGATTATACCAAACAATGCCTAAAACGAAAGCCAATCAAGAGGACAGGATAGCAAAGGCTTGTGAAGCTCTCCGAAGTACTCCAGGACTCTCAATTTACAAAGCAAGTCAACAGTTTTGGATTTCCAATACAAGACTAAACAACCACTATCATAGACGCACACAGCCATCAATTCAATGCTATCCTGATCAGCAACTACTCAGCAATGAACAGGAGAAGGACTTGGTCAAGTGTGGTGAAAAGTGTGATGATTATGGGTTGCCTCCATCTCGTTCTCATGTTTATCAAATGTTTTATGCCATGTTGAAAGATCAAGGAACAGTAGAGAGGGTAGGAGAGAACTGGATACAACGGTGTTTAATTCGGCATCCAGATATTCAATCCAAGGTTGGGAAGGTACTAGACAAGTAGACGGTACTTGCTACAAACCTTTCATCCTTTGAATCCCACCTCAATCAGTTTTACAATACTTGATGCAAGTTTCATGTTCAAGATGAGAATATTTGAAATATGAATAAGAAGGGATTTGCTCTTGGGCTCTCTGGTAGTGGCAGGTCATTTGCAGAACAGCAAGGAGGAATCCAAAGGTTATTCAGGATGGTAACCGCAGTTGTGTGACTGATATTGAAGATGTTTCATGTAACATGTGTACATGTTCCGGTACCTCTAGTCCCACTCTCGTTAGCCTTTCCTTTGTCACATTACATTCATTGGATTTGATTTCTTTTGTATTTGATTTTCTTGCCGGAATCTCTAGATTCCCGTGTCCTGATTACTGTATGCTTTGGAGGATCGGCAGGCTTGTGCCCCAGGAGTTCCAAGGGAAGGAACAGGTCATGTATACTGGCGGTAGGATAGAGGCACTTTTGTGGGAGAGCCCCAGGCTTTCCAGGACTCCGGAAGGGCCACAGGATTCCGGTAGCTGTACACTCACCAGTAATGATAGTGGCTGCAGGTTTCCAGAGTCTCAGCTCTTGCAGGAAAGATTTCATGTATTTAAGAGTGGTCTCCTAGCTAGCAGGAGACATCAGACATCAGACAGATGCCTAAACAGTGAATACACTTGGTTGAACGGCGATCCTATTGTTCCCCTTCGCTCTATAAACCACTCTACTGTACTCCCCTTGTCTTCGCCTCTCAGCAGGTCTCCCTTAGACACCCAAGCGATAGCCGGCTACCACTTAGGCTCTATTGTATAACCATTCACAAAGGCTAGCGCCTGTTATATTTTTTTCGCCTTAGCAGGTGATATCTGGTTCTCAGGATTGAGAACAGTGGGCAGGATTGATCACCCGTCCTTTTTCTTGATAACTAGTTAGAAGCAGGAGTGGCTTGGAGAGACTCCCGGCTCAGGTACTTCATTCATTATTACAGACAGAAGAAGTCAGAATACTAGGTCTGGAAGGATATCCAGACCTTCCACCAGACTTGGGAATAACCCAGACACAGACCCAGAAGGAGAAGGTGACGATACACCTATACCTAGACAAAGTTTCCTACAACCAGGAGACCTTGATACAGACTCAGAAGAGGACCTTACAATAGAGCAAATCTTCCAAAGAGAAACACAGAGAACAGAGACAGCTCAGGAATCGAGACCAAGAACCAGAAGCATCTTGGAACGAGTCTTTGGAACCCTACCACACTCAGCAGTACCCTTAAGAAGCGAGACACCACCTGGCGGATTTCCAGACTTCCCAGGACCCTCTAGACCACCACCAGCACCTCAAGGAAAAGGGAAAGAACCAGAAACTCCCAGACACCCGCCAGCACCTCCGCCAGCATCTAGGACGATGGCTGACGCTCCAGACCAACCCAGGAAACCAAAGATCAAGCTTCCACAACCATACAAGTTCGGACAAACTCAAGCGCTGATTTAGGGAGGTTATGAAGTACTTATCCAAGTATGATGTCCTTGATGACACTGAGGATGTAGTGGACTACTATAGCGCCTATACAGAAAAGCGAGCACATAGTGCCTACCTCAACCTTATGGATGAGATTCAAGACAACCAACCCTCCCTCCCTGAATTCAAGAACCACTTTAAGTAGCTTTCCGAAGCATCAACCAACACAGATGACCTGTACCTCAAATGGCAGAAGATACAACAGTCCTCAGGAGGCAAGTCAGCGAGAATTTCCAAGATTGATGGAGAACTAGAAGACCTGAGAGGAACACTGCCTAGAGACTCAATATCAGACTATGTACAAAGACAAAGCTTTTTGGATGCCATGGATCCCAGGCTCAGAAGAAATGTGGAACCACAGATAAGAGATACCGATACCTGGAATCAAGTTGTCCAACTGGCAGAGAGATATGATGCAACAATGTTCAAGACAGGAGCCTATGGGAGTAGCGGCAGCTCCTCCAGCAACATCCGGAAATAAGCCAAATAAAGCTAAGAACTCTACACAACAAACCAGCTACTAGCCAACCGGAAAAGGCAAAGCTCTAGCAAGAAAATCGACCTCTTTCAAGCATCAGAAGTCAAGCATGCAGGAAATGGATCAGTATAAGAGAGAAGGAGCATGTTACTACTATGGAGAAGCAGGACATATGGCAAATGATTGCCCAAAAAGGAAATCAAGTCCAATCATGTCACTGTTACCCAGGACACCCCTGAAAGCCATGAAGAGCACTATTAGGCAGAAAGCGATGACACGGAAGAGTTGGATGGAAGGAATTTTATCATAACTTACAACACTACTATTGGCACGCCCAAGGAAGCGGGCAGGCCGTTCCAACCATTAGAATTCACAATGCTAGTCAACAAGAAACCCGCCAGGGTCCTAGCAGACACTGGAACCATTAGCGGTACCCTTATCAGCAATCGCTCTGTTACTACAAACAATATCCCTTATACCAATAAGAAGACGCCTACAACGCTAAAAATGGATGTCAAAGGATCCTGATCAAGCAGCAATCACACCTGTATCACAGATATCGAAATTGGAAGCATGAAGGTACCCAAGGTACACATGAGTGTCACTCCAGTATCAGATTATGATATACTACTCAGTATGGATAACCTCACACATTTGGAGCAGTCATAGACTGCCGGAAAAATACCCTCTACTTCCCTGACCACAAAGTCTGAGTAAACTGAAATGGGAACAGCACTCAGCCTCGCTCAGGGATGGCTAAACAGGAAGACATACCAGATTTCCTCAAGATGTTCCCACAGGTTTTTGTTACTGAAATACCTGAAACATTACCACTATTGCGGCGCTTTAACCACCAGATAATGATCAAGGACCCAGACCTTTATGTCAAGATGCCAACCTTCAAGACCCCGAAAACATTGATCCCTAAATTCAAGGCATGGATAGAGAATCAAATCAGGGCTGGAAGACTCTACAGATCACAGACTCCTGGAGGCGCCAGCATGTTCATTCAAGGGAAACCTGATGGCAGGATGAGACCATTAGTGGACCCTTGCTATAGGAATAAGAAGACTAAGTAGGATGAAGCCCTAATCCCTAATCAGCAGCTTATACTCAACACTGTAGGAAGAGCCAAGTTCCGAAGCAAGATAGACCTCAGTGATGCCTAGATTCAGACCAGGGTTGAGCCTGAGGATGAGAAGTATAACACTATCAAGACACCCTTTGGAGGCTTCGCCTGCAAAGTAATGCTGCAAGGAGACACAAATGCGCCAGGAACTTTCATGAGAGTCATGGAAGATACACTGTCAGAAGAGTTAGGAGTCTTTGTATGGGTATACGTTGACGATATCCTGATATATAGCGATACACACCAGGACTATATCAAGCATATCAAAGCTATTCGCAAGAAGCTGGAAAAAGCGCAGCTATATACCAACCCAAAGAAGAGTGTTTTCTTTGCAAAAAACCTTGATATACTAGGTTACCTTATTGATGATAAAGGCATTCACCCAACACCAGAGAAGATCAGAAGCGTTGAGGACTGGACAAAACCTCAGAACAGAAAGGAACTTCAGTGCTTTAGTGGGATGGTTAATTATATCTCTCAGTTCCTCCCACACATTGCCACTATTACTACACTACTTACAGAGCTTACCAGCGATGCTGAATGGATATGGACAGACTTGCAGGAAGCAGCCTTTCAAGCAGTGAAAAACATGTCGAAAAATCATCAAATTCTGAAACCTATTGACTATACCAACCCAGAATGAATCTGGCTATTCACAGATGCATCTCCTACCGGCAGTGGAACTTAGATAGGCCAAGGACCAACCAGAGATACAGCCAGACCAGCAGCATTCCATTCCAGGAAACTGTCAGCCTCTCAGAGTAACTACCCCATTCACCAACAGGAAGCGCTTGCAATAGTTGAGGCTGTACAAGCCTTCGCCCACCTGTTGTCCCACACAAAGTTCACAATAGTTACCGGTCATGACAGTCTTACCAAGCTCATGACACAGAAGAATCTCAATGAGCGGCAGCAGAGATAGATAATGCATCTTAGCCGCTTTGATTTTAAAATAGAATACATGCCTGGAGCTTCAAATTTTCTGGCAGACTATCTATCCAGAGTTCATGAGACCAATTCAGGGCCTGAAGATATAATACTACAGGACCCCACCTCCGAAAATTCAGATCTCCAGAACCACAACTACACTCATATTCAAACTAACTACTCTTCTTCCTCATACTATAGTCTAGATTCTGACAGCGAAATGGAAACCATTGAACAAACACCGCAATCTCTATCCTTCACTACTCGCGAATCTATCTTCTGCTCCTCCCCAGACTACTTAGCACGCAAAGAGATAGCAGCAAATACAGTCACTCGCTCCCAAAAGTGCAAGAATATAGCTAGCAGCAACGATAGCAGCATCCAGGCAGGCAACCTTTGGGGAGACAAAGCTACTTTGAACCTTCAGCAGACTAGAGAGGAACGAAGCCATTCAGCTCTCTCTTGGACTGCCTGCTATGATGACCAGTGCCTTACACATAGTGACAGCAAGGAAGCCAATGGATACTTGCCCAAGGACCGTGAAAACTGAAAGCAAGCAGAGAAAGCGAAATCAATAGCAGATACTTCAATGGACAGTAGTCCCCCTCCACCAAAGGATAGCTCTTTGTCCCTACCATCACCAAGAAACAACTACCTCAGACTTGCAGATATGTTAACTCCAGCCTCGCCACCTCTGCCTTCACCAGCTTCGCCAGCTTCTAGACCCTAATATAGTGATCCTGAAGCCTTCTGGAATTCTAGGGAAACTGATAAGGCCCAGACCTTCCTTGGTACTCTCCACTCATCCCTCATGGGAAAATTCCGCCCTGCTGTCATTGAAGCTCTCCAGAATGACCCTCTTTTCCAGCAATTCCTGCAGACAACTGACAAGCTACTCTATTCAATCCAGGATGGCCTCCTGATAGCAGACAATACCAATGACTATTCTAACATCTATATCCCTATGGGACACTAAGAAAGGGAAGTATCCCTTTGGGATTTCATCCTCAAAAAAGTTCATGAAGGCATAGGACATTTCTCAGCTCACAAGTCCTACAAGTACGCAGCTTGTTTCTTCTGGTGGCCTCAAATGCGCCAGGACATCATAGACTACTGTCGCTCTTGTGGTCAATGTCAGATCAACAAGGAACCATCCACACTTCCGGCAGGTAGATCCCTAGCCCTGCCAGCACCTGACCAAGCCTACCAATCCCTTGCCATCGATTTCGCTGGCCCCTTCAATAAATCAAATAACCATATTACCATCATGGTTATTATCGATCGCTTTACCTCCTACACTCACCTCATACCACTTCAGGACTCTGCCACCTCCGAAAAAGTATTCAGCAAGCTCCAGAAGACGATATTCTATGTTCATGGACATTCCCTAAGCTTAGTACTGGACCAAGACTCCCGCTTTACCTCTAAGTTCTTGTCTCAGATGATGAAGTCAATGGGAATCCAGGTGTGGATGGCAACTCAATACCAGCACCAAACCAATGGTCATGTACAGCACCGGATTCGCACTCTTAAACAGATGATGAGGAACTTCATCAACAAAAGACAGAACAACTGGTCCAATGCCCTCCCAACGATAGCAGCAGCCATGAATGGCGCCCATCATGAATCCTTAGGAATATCTCCATACCAAGCACTCTATGGACGTCCTTGGAAGCTCTTCAATCCTGTCCTCAGATCCGCCAGCAAAGTACCCGCAGTGGAAGAGATCTTGAATGCCCATGAAGCCACCAGGATGGAAGTTGATATGGCCAGAAAGCATGCCACATTCCGGCAGACTGTGCAAGCAGATAAAAAGAGGAACCCCTATCGAAGACCATTCAATGTTGGCACCAGAGTTCTTGTTAGCGGAGGCCCTTACATCTCCGCCCCAGGACGATCCAAGAAGCTAGAGCCTCGCTGGTTTAGACTCTTTAAGGTCCTAGAGCATGACTCTAGTAGCGAAAACTACAAGCTGGAATTGCCTAAGAGAATGGAGAGCCAGAAGCCATACTTTCACATCTCATGCCTCAAGGAATACCATGAGAATGATCCCAATAGATTTGCATTCAGGAGGATGGATAGGCCGGCCCCTATACTCATCAAAATGCAGAAGAATGTGAAGCAGAGGAGATACTGGATTATCGCCTATAGAACAACAGAGTCGAGCTCCTGGTACACTGGAAAGGGTAGGAAAGGACAGAGGACTCTTGGGAACCTATCGAGAACTTGGAGAACTCAATGGAAATCATAGCGGAATATTGGAAAGAAAACCACAGCACAGAACCGATGCCTAAGATCACCTCCCACTATGTCAGCACCTCTTGGGAGCCTATGGAAGTCTTTACAATCCCTTGCCCCAGAACCATAGTACCCAACGATTTCTGGCAGCCCTATAACGATGAATAATACGATTCTGCAGGCTCAGATGATAGCTACTTCAACACTGATGATGATTCTATGCTCTAGCCTAGGGAGAGCGGCGATTAGGCCTATGGCCTTAGGAAAAGATAAGTTTTGTTCAGATTTGGGGAATGTACCATGTGTACAAGTTCCGGTACCTCTAGTCCCACTCTTGTTAGCCTTTCCTTTGTCAGATTAGATTAATTGGATTTGATTTCTTTTATATTTGAATTCTTTACCGGAATCTCTAGAATCCGGGGTCCTGATTAATGTATGCTTTGGAGGATCAGCAGGATTGTACCCCCGGAGTTTCAAGGGAAGGAACAGGTCATATATACTGGCGGTAGGATAGAGGCAGTTTTGTGGGAAAGCCCGGCTTTCCAGGAATCCGGAAGGGCCACAGGATTCTGGTAGCTGTACACTTACCGGTAATGATAGTGGTTGCGGGTTTCCAGAGCCTCAGCTCTTGTAGGAAAGATTTCATGTATTTAATAGTGGTCTCCTGGCTAGTATGAGACATCAGACTTCAGACAGATGCCTAGACAGTGAAAACACTTGGTTGAACAGTGATCCTATTGTTCCTCTACACCCCATAAACCACTCTACTGTACTCCCCTTGTCTTCGCCTCTCTGCAGGTCTCCCTTAGACACCCAAGCGATAGCAGGTTACCGCTTAGGCTCTATTGTATAACCGTTCACACAGGCTAGCGCCTGTTACATTTCTGGATTTGGAATAGTTTTGCCTCCTCTCATTATCTATACTGCAAGGACACATGTTTTGGGTCATTATAGCAACATCGACTTTAAGGAGAATCAGGATGCCTTCTTTACTCATTTGCCTACTGGACACACCAATTACCAGATCACCTATGAGTGGTTAGTACAAATATTTGAGCCGTAAACCCAAACTACAAACGGCATCAAACAGCACTGAATCCTCATCCTTGATAACCACAATTCCCTTTGTAAGACCTTTCAGTTTATTGAATTTGCTATTGAGCACAATATTCACCTCCTCTCCCTACCTCCACACTCGACCCATGTGCTTCAGCCACTTGATGTTGGTTGGTTTTCTCCTCTCAATACATACTCCAAACAAGATCTTGAAGCAAAGATGCGAGCCCATAGACCATATTCAAAGCTACAGAAGGGTGACTTCTATCCCATGCTCCATAGAGCAAGACTCAAGACCTTTACCAAGAAGAACTTTATGTCAGCATGGCGTGCTACTGGTCTAATAGCATTCAACCGACATCAAATCTTCAGTGATTCCACTCTTCAATCAAAAGCCTCATCCCCACTATCCCTTGCAATTCGGCGACCAGGTCTTCACCCACTTGCTGCTAGGAGTGACTAATCTACAAGGCTAAACTAGTTAGTAATGTTAGTATGTGAGGTGCCAGAAATAGAACCAAAAGTTGAGATCAGAAAGTATTGTAACGTGCTTGTTTCCCTACATCAAGAGACAGAGGCAGAATTGAGCATTACCAAAGAACCCCTCAGGCATCAGCAAGCCATATGGAAGAGCACCAAGTCTGACCACCGCCAATTAAAAGGTGGTCTTATACTGGGATCCAAGCAACTTGCATATCTGTACAGAAAGCAAGAAGTCTTTGATGAGAAGAAGAAGGCCGCAAGCCTTAAAAGACAGGCAACCAAGCTTGTCAAGTTGAATGAGAGGCAACAGAAGAAGTATAAGTTTAGGCAGCTAGTTATTAGTAATGCAGATAATGAGTTGGAGGAGTCAGAAGGTTCTGGTGATGATGGAGATGAAGATAGTGATGATGACATTGCTGTTCAAAATGTAGGTCAAATTTATCCTACTTAAAGTTTTATTGCTTACATTTCCTACCAGGAAAATCAACAAAATAATGCCCTGAGGACTACTACTGGACGTCTCCGCTGCTCTACATGCCATCAAATCAACTATAATAAAGTTGATGATGAATATACTTATGATTAAAAGTAACTGTTTAGTATCATACACTTTGTATCCTTTGTCTTTAATCATAGTACTTTCTCAACATAAAAGCATATTGACTTATTCCAATTACAGCTGTAATACTGTAATTACAATTTGATAGTAAATAGAGTGTTTCTGGTTGAGTGGTTGACATTACTCGAGTTGTTTCATAATAAATATATCTGACCTATAACTAAGTGTTGACCCATAATACCCCTGATTACGTTATAATGCTATCATGCTGATCAAGTAAGAACTATGCCTTCCTAGCTCTCAACTTATACCTTGTATTACATATTAGAGATATGGTACTAGACTTTCGGGTATCATGATATGATAGTATATAGTCCTAGGAGGTGACAATATGGACTACAAATCCACGCTTGCAAGAAGTATAGTCAAATCCAGACTACTCAGTCTGGGTAAAAGAAGATGCAGTAATTTATCTCTGTCGATCTATTATGTGTTCTATATTCTTGATAATCCGAATGTATCTGCCCTTGAGTGTATATATCCAAGAGAGCGGGCCATCCAGACTGATCACCTGGAAATCCGTAAGATGTGTGTAAATGTACATTATTAAATTGAACTTAGTTCATTTGGTACTGAGATCGAAGGCTATTCTCTAATGGAGTGTTAGACACCCTCAGAGAAATAGATAGACTGGGGAGTCATTTGCTATAGTAAGTTTATATATCTTCAGGGTTAAACAATATTCGCACTTTTGAGATCATGGTTGAAGTGTGAAAGGATCTTCTCATATATGGCCAACCTAAGTACAGGGAAAACTGTATAAATAGTTAGTGGTCACCTGTAGTTAAGGGATCATCAAGCAACGGAAAAGAGACCTTAACAATATATCAAGTTATTAAGATAATAACGATTTCGTTCTGCAATCGTGAAGCTTTACACCTTTTTACCTCTATTGCAAGCTAGCTTTCCTGAGAGTTCTCTTACTCTCTCAATACCAGAATGGTATAGGCAATTTAACTGGACCGAAATGGCAACTGTGTAAAACCTTGCCAGTAGCCTGCTTCAGCTAGGAAGGATGCAACTAGTAGTGCATCTCATGCAGTCAATCAGAGTTGATGCATTACAGGTAACACTCCTAACAAGAAGGAATGTAAGTATGACATGATTTTAAGCGATAGGTGTTACTTATACTTAAGAATATCCAGAATCTAAAAGGGACTCTAGAGATGCAATTAGGATAGGGGGAGAAGGGTTTATGGATCGCTCTTCCATCGAGAAGTTAAAAGGTATTCAACTAATAAACTGACTGTTCAACTTGAGGTATTAAAAATAATAGTCCTGTAAGTCTAGGGAGTCTAAATCATTAAGGAATTGCAGACTCTTCAAATACAAAAGATTGTACTTGGGAAAACTTAACAAAAGTGCAAAGATTCTGTCCAACAAATATGCTAAAAGAGGCAGCATAATAAGGTAACCATATTCTGAAAACAGAGTGTCCAAAGTGACCAGATAGAGCTAACCAAACAAGTAATAGAATCCAAATAAGTAGTGACAAGTGACTACTAAAACTGTACAAATCCAGTAGGAATAAGAGGTCGCTAGCAAGAGCCCACTGGGTAGTGGTAAGAAGGAGTTAATGATAAGCGAAACAAGGAAAGATAACCAGTTAGCAAGTCATAACCAAGTAGGAAAGTACGACTAAATAACAGCGCTTATCTGATATAAACTCAAATAAGTAATAACCAATATCAAGTCAGTAGTAATAGTTGAAATATAGTAGGATTCTGTTAACCTTTTTAAACCCATTATGCACCTTCTTTCCCTTTTGGCATCAAACAACTATTTCATCAATTTGGCATGGATCTATTAACTTTATCCTGCTTGGTTTGGGTAGTTGTTAGATAGCAGGTCTGACCATAGGGTTTAAGTGACTGCAAGTTACTAGGTGTCAGAGGTGGAAAGTGAGGAAGGCGTATATATGATTTAAAAGATGGAAAATTATAACTGTACTTAAAGTGACAGAGTGATTGACCTGAGATGGATGAAAAAATTTCCAATAATATTGGAAACAACTCTATCACAATAATGGCTGATGAATGCATATAATGTAAATAAGTAGAAAAATTGTTAGAATTATGGGATTTTTCATAAATGAGATAAAGAATAATAAATGTAAATATAGTTTTAACTTAGAGGGTGCTAATGAATATAGTCGACAGTGATAAACTTGAAAACAGTATGAACTCAGAGGGTCCTAGTGGATAAGATAGATACTAACAAATAGAAGAATTGTGCAAACTCAGAGGTGGCTGGAAGATGAGATGTATGCCAGAAAACTAAAATACTGCAGAAACTCAAAAGTTACCAGAGGATGAGATGGATGAAGATCAACTGAAAAACAGTTAAAACTCAGAGGGTACCTATAGATAAGATAGATCCTGATAAACTGAAAAACTGCAAGAACTCAGAGATAGCTATAGGATGATATAGATACCAGTAAAGTAGAAAAATGCGGAACCACAAAAGTGGGTACAGGACGAGATGGATGCAGATGAATTGAAAAAATGCAAAACTCCTAGGGTGCCAAGGGATAAGATGGATGCTGATGAACTGAAACACTGTGAGAATTTAGAGATGGCTGCAGGATGAGAAGGATCCCAGTGAACTAGAAAACTGTTATATCTGAGAAGTGGTCTGATATCCAGATCTGATTTGCTGAGATTAATGCTAATGGTCTGAAATTAGCAGCAGAACCAGGGACTAGTCAAAGAACTCCCAGTTGCATACCCCTAATCACTGCTCAAAATGAGCATAAGTCATAAAATTTGTTATTAGTAGAAAGATCTCCCTCTGCCTTATGGGAAGAAAAAAAATAATCAATTAACCCACTTCCTGGTTATACAAGTGCATTAGCTCAGGTCATATTGCACTCAACCTTAAAATAAAAAAAATCCCCAAACGTGATTTCAAAAATTGTGTAAATGTGTTTTCCAACTGAAGAGATGCCAAATACCACCATTACTGCAAAACACGTTTTCGGCCCAAAACACATTGTCAGATGACCGTTATCTCAAATGGCAGTCAGCAAAACTGCTGCTTAGCCTCCTTCAAAGTGATGGAAATCTTGACACAGTTAGAGAATACCATCCTAGCATTTTTTATGCCCGCATAATCATAATGTTTCACCCATCATCAAGAAAATAATACTTCAACTTCTAGGCAGGAAGCCGCCGTCACAAGATACCATAAAAAATATAAATATTACTTCCAAAATCAACTTGGAACACTGTTGCAAACACTGCCAAATTGTAGCATCTTGTTTACTGTCAGAGAGCAACTATCTATATAGTCTGTGTTGCTTAAAATTATCCATAAATCTCCTTTTTAGGAAAATTCTGGGGTAATATCCTGCCAAGCTGGGTTGTGCATTTGCACATTACCTTGTTTGGCACCACAAGAAATTGACAAAATATTATTTTCTTGACTGTAGGTGAAACTTTGTAGTCCGAGTTTCGCTGTTATTGTATAGGTTTTCCCTAACAAGGAATGAGTTGGGGCCCAGGAAAAACGCCAAAAATCCTCCAGTCTCTAGCATTCTTTCTCCTCCATCACCTCACGCCAATCCAGGCTATCCGGCCACAGGCTCTGCACCATTAGAATAATGGCGAGTGCTGCACGTTCGTTTGGCGTATGATCTTTCTCGCGGATGGTGATCATGTAATCATTGCCGAGTGCGAATTTTGATGTATGGTGGTAGATGAGGGCGACACATGGGGCGACATCTTTGGGAACAAGGCAACGCCTTGCCACCTCCTCATTAAAAACTACTTTGAACTCCAGAGTCTTAGCTAGCTCATTGATTCCTGCTTGAATTCCTGCCTCCATACCGCCCCCAATCTTTTCCAGTAATCTGGCTTGTTAAACTGTTCGTTCTGCAGCTCAATATTAATAAGTATGTAGGTAGAGTGGAATAATAATTGGTTACCTAACGCTCCGCGGATGTTGAAGTTTCTTTCAAGTCTCTGCATTTCTGTTTTATTGTGCAAAGCATGGCTCTATACGACTGTTAGAAGTGGTTGAATCTTGGGACCAGAAGGGGAGCACTCAACCCTAAGGGTGGCTATTATGATACATTTCTCGTGTAGCTTATCGTTAAGCTGCTTGTAGCGGTGGTGCCATTTCTCATCGACCTCGGTGACTTTCAAGTCACTTTTCTTGTGAAGCTTATCGTTAAGCTGCTGGCAGCGGTGGTACCATTTCTCATGGACCTTGGTGGCTTTTAAGTAACTTTTCTGATGAAGCTTATCGTTAAGCTGCTGGCAGCGGTGGTGCCATTTCTCATCGAGCCTTTGGCAGTGTTCGTACCATATAGCCTGGGGATCTTGGGACTGGTGATTGGCCAGCAGTGGAGGATGTTGATCTGTATTGTAAGCAGCCCTGGCATTGTAGAAGGTAACCTGAGGCCGGAAGGAGGGATTCCTTGCCAATATCCGGGAAGTTGAAAAACAAAGAGTAAACATTGACAACGGCAGCCGAACCCATGAGGACGGAAAGGTTTTAGCTGTGGAAGTGTGTTGTATGCGGAAGTGTCTTGGATGAGGTGGTTGTCGAAACTAGTCTAACAAACAATAGGGTCTCATAGGGTTGTGATAAATATCAGAGTATGGCGCGCAGGGGTAGATGCCGCTAATCTCCGGATGTAAAGACAAAATACGATATCATGGAAAGGTCTAGCATTTCCCTGACATGGAATAGCCTGCCTCTTTCGACTGCGTTCGATCACTGAAGGGTTTCGCAAGTCAAGCTAAACCTACAGCTTCTGGTAGAAAAAATTGTTAAACAGGGATCGAGCTTTATGGGGTTTTATTGTAGCATTCAGTATGCTGGAGGCAATTGAGCAACCGGGTTGATGACTTTTAATCTCCACATTCCCGATTTTTTCGACTGGAGGCTGTATCTGGGTGCTCTTGTTACGATTGACCGGTGCGGGATTGTTTCGAGAGTTTCCCGTAGTGTAAATTCTGTGGTGACCCGCTAACTACACGGGGAGCTTTGAAGGGCGGAATTGACAACCGATTATGAAATTCAATCCGGATAGCTACAGTAGGGGTATTCAAAGTTGAATCCGAGGAAAAAACGTAGATTTACTTTGTGGCTTGAGGTAAGCTTGGCATATACAAAAGCAGCTAATATACCCTTACTATACTATACTGTACTTCATATTTGTTTTCAATTTAGGGGTTTTAAAAGTTAGCGTACTCAGGCATGTAAGGTAAGCTTGACATGAGCAAAAGTGGCTAATAAGCCTTATACTTACCATACCACAGAAGAGTATTCAAAGTTAAAAGGGTAGCAGAAATTTAGCTTACCTTATAGGTTCGTGTAAGCTTGGAATATCCAGAAACTGTTAACTTACTATTACTTTACTCGACCAGATGATACTTTTACTTCGGTTCGGAGCGGAGGTTTGAAGGTCAGTAGGGGTATTCAAAGTTAAAAAGGTGATTTTTCAGTAACCAGTAAACACGGGAAGTTGCATTAGGTTACTCCATAGTATTAGCCAATAGTATTCATATAATTTGGGTTGCATATTTGAGTGCACAAAGGTAATTGAAGGTAGAGTGGGGAGGTTTTCACAGATCTTACCAATATTGCAATATCTCTGTGCTTTTTAACCAAAAGTTAAAGTAAAGAGATTTTTGCCAGAGAAAGTGGATAATTATTGGCAAAGTGTACTACAATATTTTAGGATTTTCTTCTAGTTTTATAAAATTCCTTTTCACATTGTGTATTATTTCAAAATTCTGGTTGAGTTCAGTTAAACAGGGTTCTTAAGTAGATATAGACCTTTTGACCTCCGTACCTACCCAGACAAAAAGTACAGAGGTACAGCACCTAAGTTTTGTATGTTACACCAGTGGCTCTAACAGCACCCACTGCGAGTGTAATATACACAACTTAGGCGCTGTAACTCTGTATAGTATGGTAAAGTAAAGTAACAGTAAGTTAACCCATTTTGTATGTGCCAAGCTTACATTAAATGGCAAAGTAAGCTAAGTTTTATGTGTTTTTCAACTTTGAATACCCCTAGTATTGAGTAAAAGCTGTTAACATGTACTCGAGTAAATGAATTCTCATAGATGATATGAGTGACCTGCAGTTGAAAATAAAAAGTAGAAGAAAGACTAGCAAGCAACTGTAAGCTGTAAATACACCGAAATTTGGTGGGCTCTCAACGATAGTACTATTCTTTCTGTGATACCATTGGGCATCACTCCTCGTAAGCTACTGCAGGTTCTAGTATTTACTTGTTCCTACTCTTTTCCTATTTTAACTTTTAATACCCCTAAAGATACCATTACTGAGTATCAATACCAAGGTCTGGTGTTCGATAACAGGAAATATGTCAAGTTTCTTACTATGCATAGTATAAAACCCTCATCTATCTAATAGCATACTTTTTCTTCTGAGGAGGGGTATCAAATATATGACTTAAAAAACACTGATACACTTGACCTTAGTGAATATGTACCTTACTGCATACTAATACATGTCTGTGTATTTATTATTTTACTATTACCTTGATTTTTAACCTTGAAAACCCCTGCTGTAGAGGTTAAGAGGTCTCTATCCCATGAAAGATTTCAAGTAGTAAGCTTCATAAACTTCAACATATTTTTGAACCATGAAAAATAAGCTTAAAAGATACTTGCAATATCAGAGAAAGTCCAACTTATAAACTAATTGCAAGACATTTGACTATCAAATGGGATTGTCATAATCCTGCTTAACAAAAGCTATTACAAATTTCTTGTGCAATACCAGATTGGAAGCTAGCAAGAATAGCCTAGTGCATGTGAAATGGTCTTTAAAAATGTAATGAGATCTTCTATGGGCCCAAGAGGTATCATATTTGAAATTAAAGAGTACACTTTACTTCACTACAGAGCAAGTAAGAATAGTTTAGATAAGGAAACAAGAGAACAATTTCAGTTATTAGGTCTTATACTTTTAGCAATTTGATAACTGTTACCAGATAATGCAATTCTATGAAGTTCATACCTATTCAGCTATCATATTATATATTAAACAAATACAAATACAATGTGAAGATTAAAACTGGTTTAACTTGATATAGATATACTCAATGTCAGTCAATTGTCTTTTTTTTTTTTTTTGCATATGACTTGAAAGACTTTTCATTCCCTAGTTACCATTAATTCTAATGGCACTATTTTTCATTACTATGTTGACAATGTACAAACTACACTCTGAATACAGTTGGCAACAGCCTGGTATTTTATGAAATAGATTAGGAGCTATGCAATTTGAAGAGCTGTAGATTAGGGAAATAGTAAAGGAACTGTACACATCTAGAGCTAACAATAAGGTAAAGATGTAATTTATTTGAATCTATGATTTATTTATGGGCCAATTGTAGGATGTATGTAATGACGTGGACAGAATGTGTAGTGAGGTAGACCAGTAAAGCAAATTCCATATTTGTGTTCACACTCTATATAGAACTGATATTGTACTACAATATAGCCTATTATGTGATAGTGAAGCTAACTTCAATTTGAAAAAATAATATTTACCTTAAATAGACAAGAAGTTTATAATAGTCAAAGATGTTGCACATAGGTTACAAGGAGCTAGATGGTATGAGTGGTTAATGTAATAGTATTTAACAATACGAGTATTATCTTGAAGCGGAATCTATTGTTCTCACAGTTAGCATAGAATATCTTGACGGTTAAAGTAGATGAAATAATATAACCTTATTTCACACCGTGTAAGGCGCAGAATGCAGGACTTTTGTAGGATATAAGGATTTTAATTTACAGGTAGAAGAGGTGTGAGTAACAATTGAGGATACATAAGAAATTTTTAGATATTGGTGGCATGCACTATATACTAGTAGATTTTTAAAGTCTCCAGAATGGAGTTTAGATGGTGATTCGGTTATAGAATAACTAGTGGTACTACTTGACCCTAGATTGTTGTGACACACGCACAATCTTGTAGAAGTCGTGCTACAAGTTATTTTATAAACAAATCACCTACTCAAACCCCATTCCAGTAACCTTAAAAATTGTCTAATAATATGCTAATATATATATAATATGAAATCTTGCAATAGATGGACATTATATTGAATACCACTATGCATCATACTAGGTATCATCTTTGAATAAAAGGAAAATAGCAGAGAGATGGAGTTTTAGTTAGGAGCAGTTAACTGAAGATAGAGAGCAGGAATACTTGGCAAAACCATAGTTGATAGACTATTGGGCATATATCATAAGCAGCAGTCATAAATGGAGCAGAGAGATAGTATGTATACTTCCTTCCTTGCAGAGTAAGAGAAAACTATTTATGATATCACTTTTTAAGAAATTAAAAAATATCCAATAGTTAAACCAAGGTTGTGGCTGGCAGGCAAAATTCCTGAATATTTCCAGTCTCACAAATAGGGGCATTCTAAGAGTGCCTCTTAGCTCAACATAACTTGCCAGATTAACAGGACCCCTAGCTTAATGGAGGTTTATGGCAAAAACTTATAGATTATTATAATAGTATGGCTTACTATAATAGGATAGTTTAATGGAAATAGACAGTGTATTATAACTGTTATGGGGTAGCTAATTCGGCACAGTTGAATAGCATAGGCTATACTATTATCAAGAATATTAGAGAATATTCAGGAAACCTTGTATAAAATTATGAAGTATAGAGTAAAGGTTTCTTGAGGTTTTAACTTAGTTTATATTGTTAAGGACTCTTTCTGCTTTAGCTTTTTCTTTTTTTTTTTTTGTTTTCCTTAATCAAGGAATCTTTTCTTTTCTTTTTTTGATTTTCTCATATATTGATTGTTGTAACCTACTCCCATGTATCTCGAGAATCCCAAAGGGACTATGAAGATAGTACACGGATAGGGGGAGAAGTGTCGATAGATAGGTCTTCAATAGACAAGGTAAAAGGTATGGAACTAATAGAGTGACTGTTCAACTTGTAGTATTAAAGATGATAGTCCTGTGAGGCTTGAGAGTCTGAATGCTTAAGGGATTGCAGGCTCTTTAAATACAAAAGATTGTAGCTAGGAAAACTAAACAAAAGTGCAAACTTCCTGTCCAACAACGTGCTAACTGAGGCAGCATAACAAGGTAACCATATTTGGAAAACAGAGGGTCAAAAGCGACAGGATAGAGTAAACAAAACAAATAATGGAATGCAAACAAGAAGGAACAAGAGATCGCTAATACCATACAAATCCAGTGGGTATAGAAGGAGGATATTGATATCCAAATGGGCAAAAGCAAGAAGGGCTAGTGATAAGCGAAATAAGGAAAGAATAACCAGATAGGAAGTCATAACCAAGTAGCAAGGGACAAACAGATAGTAGTGCTTATTAGGGATAAACTAAATTAAGTAATAACCAACATCAAGTCAGTAGTAATAGTAGAAACATAATCGGATTCCGTTATATTCCCCTTAAAAGAAATAAAACAAACAAACAAAACAATAAGGAATATCCTAAAGGGCTTAATAACCAACCCGCCTTTGGCCCATTCAACTCAATTTCAAAATATATAACTTAATCAGTAAAAAGTTACCCATCCCTGATGTCAGGACCTTACACCTTTGTAAGCCCCATAGTAGCGAAGATAATACCATGACGCAGTTAGCTTTTTATCTCAGATTCATCCAAGGTGGAGAGTGTTGTGCTGGTATCGGATTCTGAAGAGTTGGAGTCTTGGAGGGGTTTCCAAAATCTGTCAGGTTCAAGGTCAGGTGAGAGGAGGGCATAGTCTGGTTTCTGAAGTGCCCAGGCAGAGAAGGTCTCGCTATGGGACCAAGGGAGTCTGAGATGTATAGATTCAATGTAGGTATCAAACCAGTAGGATCTGATAAGGGTGCTGGCGCCTTCTAGGATGTAGAGGGGTTCATAAGTTGTTTCAATTTCGTCATAGCCTTTCCAATGGATCAAGAACTGTCTCTTTCTGTGATAGATCCAATCTTTGAGTACCTTTTCAATTTCCCATTGCTCCTGTCCACTGGCATCGATGCTGACAATCCCTTTAGATATGGGTTAAGGTGTTCCTGGGAAGGCGAAGGGGTTGGGTCATAGGTAAATGCGAAGATGGCTGTGATGGATCCATGGGTGGATTCCTGCTATCACTGGGGGAAGTATGAGTTTGTAGTTATTGTATCTGTCTAGTCCTTCGCTTACTGAGATAGGTCCTAACCATAGTCCAACTCGCTTGTGATTTCGTCCAACTTTATGGATATAGGGTGCTAACTTGTGGGTAACTTCAGTTTCGTTAGGGATGATTGGGGGTCCTTCCTTTCTTCTGTTTTCACTGGAGGTAGTTTGGTGTGCTGTGGCCTTCTTGAGTGAATTTCTAGCAAGTTGTTGATTCTTCATGATTTGTGAAGTAATCTCGTCTACTGCTAGGACTGAAGAGGGGAGAACTGTGATACTAGGGAGTAGGCTTGGTAGTCTGCCAAAGGGAATTTCGAGGGGGAAGAGGTCTGTGCTATCGCTGGAAGCTGAATTGATTGCAGTCTCGACATGAGGTAGGTTGTGAACCCACTTCGTTCCAGTAGGGTTGACATAGTTCTTAAGCTATTGGCTAACAGTCCTGATTCTGCCCTCAGTCTGTCCATTAGTCTAGTGATGGTAAGCTGTAGCCATATTGAGATCAACATTGAGATACACCATAAGCTGTGTCTAAAAGTGTGAGGTAAACTTGGGGTCTCGGTCAGAGACTGGGGTAATAGGAAAACCTGAAGTGGAGAAGACGCGCTCAATGAGGGTGTGTGCTGTTTCGATCACTGTGATGTTCTGGGAGACTGGTATGAGGTAGGTAAAGCCACTGAATCGATCCTAGACAACCATGATGAGTTCAAGCTTGGAATCGCTAGGGGAGCGTCCTGCAAAGTCAATTGCAAGGAACGAGAATAGCTGTCTGGGGACAGGGAGCAGGATGACTGATCCTCCATGGACAGTGGTAGGTTACTTATTGACCTGCCATAGGTGGCATTTGTGGACATGGTCTTTAAAATGGTTCCCCATGTAGGGCCAGTAGAAGTGTCTTGAAGCATATTCAAAACATTTCTGCCAACCCATATGTGCAATTTGTTCATGGGTAATGTGCATAATTTTACTTCTGATTTTACCACCTTGATAGCTTGCTTCATAGGGGACATAAGTACAGTCTCTACTATCATGTTTCCCCTTTCTGATGAGAATTCCATCATATAAGAGCAAGTCAGGGTGATCTATAGCCTTGGTAACTACCTCAAGGAGAGGGTCATTCTGGGTAGTATTTCGAATACTGGAGTACCACTTTCCTTTCATGTAGTTAGTAGGATGAAGAGTGCCAAGATTAAGCAGAGAAGATGGCTGATCAATGAAGCATTCTTCATAATCGACCGGTGCTTCTGGGGTAGGAAGATCACATCGTTGGTCGATATCCGGTATTCCTCTTTCTATTCCCTTATCAATAACTGTATGAAAGACTGGGTAGCCATCATCATCGTGGAGGAGAGGAGGAATAGCTCATCTGTCCTCTGATATGCCCTTGGGATAATGAGAGGAGACAAAGTTGAAGGAAGAGTAGAGAAGCAAGGGTCCTGGAATATTGCAAGATCCTGAGGGAAAGTATCCAGTATTTTTTCAAGTTATGTGGGTTTGGCATTCGTCCTAAACACAGGCAGTCCAGTGCATGGCATCCTATCTATTGGATTCAAGAAATCGGTCCAGTTAATAGACTGGGGCTAGAGGAGGAAGATGTGTGGGCTGAGGGTCAGGTTCAGTCGCTCTGCTGCGGGGGGCGATATTTCCAGTGGAGGTGATTGCAAGGGAATCCAGTACAGTAATAGAGTTATGGATTCGTTTAAAGCAATCGGTGATTGCAGCTGGATGCAGTGGTTGGTCCTTATGTCCTGGAGTATTATGAATACTCGCCGCAAGGCCAGTCAGAGGAGCTTTAGCTTGCTCAATAAGTATTGTGACATTGGATGGCTCTTGAGGGTTGCTGCGAAAGGAGGAGGTCACGACGTTTTCACAAGCTTGAATGGCACCTGTTGCAAGCTCGAGGGTATCTGCTACTTTGTCCATAGCTTGTTCAACCGAATCTGAGTAGTGACTCGCTTCTTGGGAGTTGGAGGGGTTTGAGGTGGTACCATGATGTGAGTTCCACATGGAGTGGTGTTCAGAAGGAAGAATGTGAGAGTGTATTTGAAGAGTGAGGGCAGAAGAAGGGTCTTGAGCATGGGCGATATAGAGGTAGTGTCATGATATACAGTTAATAGTGGAGGGGGGATCATTATCGACTTCTTCTCTGTAGGGTCTTCGAGTATTTGGTTTTCTTCAGCTGGTGTGTTGATATAGATCCTTTATAGGCATCTGTAAGGACATGGTCTTTGCCAGGTCTATGTATGATATCGAAATCATAAGATTGCAGCAACATGCGCCATCTAGTGTGGCGGTAATATAGGTTAGTCTGCTAGGAAATAGGATAGTGCCTTCGTGTAAGACACAACAGTGAACTTGGTGCCATATAGAATCGGATGGAATGCCTCAATGTCATCCACAATGGCCAAGAGTTTCAATTTCTGGACAGGGTAGTTCAGCTGACTTGTTGCAAACATTCTGCTGTAGAATATGGCAGGGTATGCTTAGTCAGGGGAGGGTCCTTGACTAACCCATGCTCCTGATCCAACTTTTGAAGTGTCAGTAATAAGATAGATTGGATTAGCATATGTCTCGTATGAGAAGGGTCGGAGCGGAATTCGATCCTTGGCCAGGCCCTTAACCTGTTTGAAGGCTTCCTCATGCAGTGGTCGACATTCAAACACATCTTGGGAAATTAAGTCCGAGATGGGGGTAGTAGTTGAGGCAAGTTGTTGGAGGAATTGTGTATGATATATTCCAACTCCTATAAAGATTTGAACATCATTTTTCAATTTTGGTTTAGGCCAGTCTTGGATGGATTGAACTTTTTCAGGGTTTGCATGAATTACTCTTTCATCTATAAAATGTCCTAGGAGTGAGAGCTTGGTGGCGAAGAATTTGCACTTGGCTGGTGATGCTTTGATTTGGTGCTGCTTCAGTCTTTCCAAGACTGATCTGATGTGCGAAATGTGGTCCTCAACTGTTTCTGAATAGATGGTAATGTCATCCATGTATGCCCAAACGAACTTTCCAATAAATCCATCTAGGACAAACTCTATAACTCTCATAGCTGTAGCAGGGGCGTTGGCATCTCCTTGCAGCATAACTCTGCATGCAAAGGATCCAAAAGGTGTCTTGATGGTGTTGTATTTCTCATCGCTGGGGAGAACTTGAATTTGGAAGTACCAGTTTGCTAGGTCTACGGTGGATCTGATCTTTGCTTTGACAACAGTTCTGAGTATCATAGCTTGGTTGGGAATCGCTCTATGGTCCTTCATAGTAATATCATTCCTAGGTATAAGGTCTGCAAGCAGTCTGATTTCAGAATTGGGTTTCAGCTTTGGGAATATGTTGACTAGGTTGTATGCCTTGCTTGGGTATATGATTCCTTTGGCTTTGCAGTTCTCAATTAGTGCTCTGTATGCTAGCATGATCTTGTCAGGGAATGTGATGAATCTCGGATTATGGTCCGAAATTGTGTCTTTCAGCTGGATTTGGTGGTTGACATCTCTCAAGGGTGGTAATTCCACAGTTTTCTTGCAATGGGAATAGTATAGGAAACTCAGAAATGAAGTCAAGGGCATCTGCTTCATTCATGGCTGAAAATCGTGCATGTGTAGCTTTCTTGCAAGTCAAGGTGATTCCTCTGTCAGGGAAGGTGATAATAGACTTTCAGCAATATATTACAGGATGGTGTGCAGTAAGGTAAGGCATTTCTAGGAAGATATCATGGTTGTCCTGGGAACAGACTAGTGCTTCAGAGATATCGCCGCTTTCCTTGTCAATCTGTATAACAGCCTTTGCTACATCGTTGATTGCTGAGCCTGATCCTTTAACTGCCATCTTCAGGTTTATAGGAGTCTCTAGGTCTCTGGTGGGGATTTGGTGGGTAGTGACAAACTTTCCTGATATCAAGTTGTCTCCTGTGGTTCCTGTATCAAATTATGCCTTTGCTTTGTGGCTATTGACTGTGATGTATTCTTCGAGGGCTTGGGATTGAGTCCCATTAGGTTCTGCATAGTTTGTGGTAACTGTGACTAATTCTTTTGCATTGAGATCGTCTCCCTGGGTGTGGTATATTCTTCTGACTTTCTGGGGTCTTATAACCTACTCCCAAGTATCTCGAGAATCCCAAAGAGACTCTGAAGATACTATTAGGATAGGGGGAGAAGCGTTAATGGATAGGTGTTCAATAGACAAGGTAAAACGTATGGAACTAATAGACTGACTGTTCAACTTGTAGTATTAAAGATGATAGTCCTGTGAGGTTTGAGAGTCTGAATGCTTAAGGGATTGCAGGCTCTTTAAATACAAAAGATTGTAGCTAGGAAAACTAAACAAAAGCGCAAACATCCTATCCAACAACATGCTTACAGAGGCAGCATAACAATATAACCATATTCCAATAATAGAAGGTCAAAAGCGACAGGATGGAGATACCAAAACAAGTAATGGAATCCAAACAAGAAGGAACTAGAGATCGCTAATACTATACAAAGCCAGTAGGTATAGTAGGAGGATAGCGATACACAAATGGGTAAAAGCAAGGAGGGGTAGTGATAAGCGAAATAAGGATAGAATAACCAGTTAGGAAGTCATAACCAAGTAGGAAGAGAAAACCAAATAGCAGCGCTTATTAGGTATGAACCAAAATAAGTAATAACCAACATCAAGTAAGTAGTAATAGTAGAAATATAATCAGATTCCTTCCTAATTGTCATGGTACAAGAACCCTTCTGGAGTTCTAGCTATGGCAAAAACAAACCCTTAAACTCAAAAACTGTGCTCCCTGTCTCCAGAGATCTTAGCTCATGCTCTTAGTAACCTAACAGATGGGCCTAACAGCACATTTTTCCTATAAAACAAGAAACCCCTAGGTGGCTAAAGTGACAACCAGGAGAAAGTAGTAAGTAAGAATACAGTGAAGCTTTAGGAAAACCCTTGGCAGAATCTACTGCAGATAATAATGGTTTACCCTCTGCTTTGCTCCCACAAAGGCACCAGCAGGTATGAGATTAAACTGGATTTCTCTGATCACTGATGGCATCAACACTAGCCCAAGATGTAGTACAATACTAGGACCACAGATTATTAAATGCAGTTTGATTGTAGGCAAGTACCTGAAGAGAGGAGAGGTTAAAAGTGTTCAACTAGATAGTGGAGGATCACTAGGCTACCAGCAAATGATCAGGGGGTAAGATGCCAGCTTCAATAATAGGGAGTAGTAGAGTCATAGCTGATACACAGTGAGGAAAGGGGAGATAAGGAGAGGAGCAGGATGGGTAGACCTAATTATCACGAGAGAACTGTTTGCATACTCATTTAGGTAGTTGTCCAAAGACAGCGAGTTGATAAATCGACATTTAGACTGCCAAGCTACCATAGACCTGTAGGGAGTTTCCTCCTTCAACAAGGAAGTCTCTCAGCTATATTAAGGTATGGAGTGGCCAACTGGCCAAATATTAAGAGAAGCTGGGCAAACCAGTTACGCATTGCAAAACAAGAATACTGAAAGTGAAGGAAACAATCAATAAGGATAGCGAAAAGGAGAGGATTGACTCAAAGGGATAGACCCTAATCAGTTGGGAGAGGAGTGATATAGGTAAATAGGTTTCTAGCCTATGGTGGGGCTAGAGGTGGGGAAAACCAACCTAGTGCAGTTGGAGAAGATCTCTGATGGTATCGTAATTTCAACCATCAGGTATATAGTGGAGTGAGGATAGAGGATGTTGTTAATTAGGGCTATTTTGTATTTGATTATTTCATATATTCATGGTTAAGGTACAAGAACCTACATAGAGCACTAGCTATTGTAAAAACTAAACCTTAAAATTAAGAAACATCCTCCACATTTCCAAGGATCAAACTCTGTACTCCCAGGACTCTATAGTATAGGTCAAACTACACATCTCACCCACAAACGAACAAATACCCAGCTGGATCAAGAGACTACAGGGAGGAAGTGGGAAGTATACAAGTAGGCAAGCATAAGCGAAACCCTTGATGAAAACTCTACAGATACTGAAAATTTAGCTACAACTTTACCTGCATAAAGGTACTAGAAGGCTGTAGATAGACCTGGGATTCTGAAATAACCAATAGGATTAGCCCTAGGCTAAGAGGCAGTATAATATTAGGATCAGGTGTAACTAGAGGCAAATTGACTGTGGCAAGAATGTGAGGAAAGGGGAGGCAGTAAGGTACCAGCTAGAAAGGAGAGGAGCAGTAGGGTGCCAGCTTTGAAGATGGGGAGCAGTAGAGTGCTAGGTGATCTACCGTGAGGAGAGGAGCCGTGAGGAGGTGAGGAGATGGGGTAGACCAATTTTAGGGATAGAACCATATGCCATCTAGGCAGTTCTCAAGAAACAGAGAATAGTTGAATCGACCATTGAACTACAAAGTGGCCATAGGTCTGTACAGAGTTCCTGCCAACTGCAAGTGTGACTCGTAGCTGTATGAAAATGAAGTGTTACCAACAGAGCCAATGTTAAGAAAGACAGATCCAACAACACAACTGTAGTGAAACAAAAGTGGGAAAAGGAGTTTAAACCATCAAGAAGGATGGAGAGGAGGAGTGGATAGACTCAAGGGCGTAGACTCTAATGAATTAGGATAAGGGAGAGAGAGGTAGAGAAGTCCAAATCCGATGATGTGAACAGAGGGGTTAAAAACCTATCTAGATGAGTTGGTATTAATGTCTTGCAGTATTGAGAATTCTATCGCCAGGTGTATAGTGGAGACATATGACTGACTTAATCTGGCAGATTTCTTTGTAATTATCCCATTGAATTACTGTTTAAGGTAGAGAAACTATGTGGAGCCGAAGCTATGGTAGAAAGGAACCTCCAACTACAGTCGGTCCTGTCCCCCTACAGCTGAATAACCCCTCTTACTGAACCAAAGTTATGCTCTTGTGGAGAAAAAACTTCTTTGAAGATACTGGCTTGAAATCTCCAATAACATCGTAAACCTTTCATCTCTACTGACAATAAACATAGGATACAAAATAAATCTAACAGTGAACAACAACTAAAACCCCTAAACGCAATAAAAAACCTAAGTAACAAAATTAACCTGAACTATCAATTTAGCCAACAGCACAACATCTCATATCTCGCTAATCCAGTAGGTTAAGGCGGTGGACACAGGCAATTAAATCCCCAGGTAGAAGGATGTGAAACCATTCAAGCGGAAGCAGGTCGGTCAGTTGACAGTGGAGGAGGGAATGTATGGTAGACAATGTAAATCGCCCTATCCTCCGTCATCCATGACAGTTTAGTGCCAGCCAAAAGGCAGTTAGGTGCTAGCTGATCAACTGTAAGGAGGACAGGAGGGTAGAAGGTAAGGATGGAGGAGGGGTAGACCCAAGGACTAATAGAATCACGTATGTAGCTATCTCTGCAGTTCTCACAAAGTGAGAGAGAGGGAATCAACCTTCAAGATATTAAAGCAACTCTAGGCCTATAGAATGATCCCCCTACTGCAACCCTGTCTCCCAGCCATATAGGAAAGTCAGAGGGTATTCCTGACTGTGCAAACATTAGGTGAAGGAGTGCAGAAAGCTAAGCAAGGCAAAATAAAAGCTAGAAAAGCAAAGGACCCATCAAAAATGATGGCAGAAGAGGAGAAAGGGAGCTCAATGGGGTAGAACCTAAAGAGCATGGAGAGGAAGGAATTATAAAGACAAATTTCCACATACTGGCATGGCCAAAGGGTCAACTTGAGTGGAAACAAAAGTGGTGATGACTGCTTATAGTTTGAGATTTCAATCGCCAGGTATGTAGAAGAGATGGAGGGCTGCCTTAATATGAGGGACTTTTTTTTTTTGATTATTTTATATATTCGCTGTTAACATACAGGAACCTGCATGGAGCGCGAGTTATAGCATACAGGAAAGGTTAATTCCAAATGTGCAAAACAATAAAAAATAAGCGTACAAGTTCTCCCCCAGTGATAACCATACCCTCACTGCGCTCAAAAAATGGCAACTTATTCCAAAAGTATAGAATGAAATGAAAGCAAATGAAATCATTCCTGCAAGGAAAGATATAAGGAGGAAAGAAAAGTAAAGCTCAGTCGCAGTCATAACGGGAGGAGGAGGAGGAAACTGTAGTGATTACTGCAGGCATAGTGGGTGGCGAGGATTGTACGCATAGGGGGGATGTATGATGCAAGACCTAGGATCATGTCCAGGTCAGCCTAAAGCCAAGAGTGATAGCCAATCGAGGACAGCTTCGGAAGGTAAAGCTGGCGTTCTTGTAACTTAGGGGAGCAGTAGAGAATTGCATGCTCGAAGCTTTCATCCCTGAGTGGCAGGAAGGGTAGGTTATGGAGTTGACAGTATCGCTCAATAGGGGTTGAGCTGCAAGATAGCTCTTGCTAGTACACATCTGATGTATTCTTCCAGCTGTAAAGCGGTTGAGGCGCATAAAGGCATGTGGACAAAGGGACATCTTGTACAGGTAATAAGGGGAAGGCGGAGACAGGATTGTCCAGTCGGCGAAGAGGACCTTTCTACAGTCGTGCTAGATTAATTCGTAGGGAATGGCGCCGGGGATTGGAGGGTGGTGGTAGAAACTGTGGCTGGTAGGAGGTGAAAATTTATGTACAGGAGTTAGAAGCTATCCTTCTTCACCTGCAGCATGAGGTTGCATATCCCATCGATGCGAAGGTGGGAGTAGACAGTAGGTATAGGCCTTGGTTAGTCCCAGCAGAGGGGAATGAAGTGAGCCCTGAGGCCGCAAACTATGGGCGGGAGGAATCCTCTGCCCAAAAGGGGAGAACTGCCTTGATCTACAGTACTTTTTTTTTTTTTTAATTATCTCTTAAATTACTGTTTAAGGTTTAGAAACTTCATTAAGCGCAAGCTATGGCTGAAAGAAACCTCCAACTACAGTTCATCCCATCCCCCCGCAGCTAATTAAACCCTGTTACCACACAAAGGTTAGGCACTTGGGTAGAAAAAACAACTTAGAAGAAACAGGCCAGAAATCTCTAAAAAGACCAAAAACCTTTCACCTCCGCAGACAAGCGATATAGGAAACAAGCAAAGTCCAACAGTGAACAAGAACCAAGATTCCCAATGGAAATTAAACACCAGAGCGAGAAACCAACATGAACAATCTATTTGGCCAATGGCACAACATCCCAAATCCCACTAATCCCAAAGGATATGGCAAAGGGTTGGGCCATTTACGTTCCCAGGCATGAAGAGGCGAAAGGAATCAATCCGAAGGCGCTCTGTAAGCTAATTGAGGAGGAGGTAGAGGGTGGTAGACAAGGTAAAGCGCAGTATCCTCCGAAATTGGTACCAGAATGGTGCCAGGAGAAAGGGTACCAGTAGAGTGGCAGCCAGGCAGCAGTAGAGTGTCAGCCGATCAACAGTCAGGAGGAGAGTGGAGAAGAAGGTGAGATTAGAGGAGGGGTAGACCCTAGGCCCAACGGAGTCGCCTGCATGGCCATCTAGGCAGTTCTCATCAAAGGGAGAGTAGGGGCATCGACTATCAGACTTCTAAAGCATCAGTAGGCCTGTAGAATGTTTCCCCCTACGGCTACCCTGGCTCCCTGCTGTATATGGAGGTTAGAGGGAGTTCCCGACCATGCAAATTTTAAGCAAGGCAGAGCAGAAAGCTAAGCGAGGCAAAACAAAACTGGTCAATGGAGAAAACCAACAACAAAGAATGCAGAAGAGTAGAGAGGAAGCTTAAATAGGTAGACCCTAATGAGCATGGAGAGGAGGGAATTATCAAGACAGATTCCAACCCCCTACCATGCCCAAACAGTGAGGATGAAATAAAACAAAAGTGGTGATGATTTCTCGTAGGGTTGAGATTTCAACCGCCGGGTGTGTAGAGGAAATGGAGGATAGCCTTAATCTGTGGGATTTTGATTTTGATTATATCCTATATTCACTGTTAATGTACAGCAACCTGCATGGAGCGCTAGCTATCTTATAAATGAAACCTTATTTCCAAACATGCAGGACCAAAGTAATTACTGCAGAAGTTCTCCCCTAGTGATGACCATATGATCACCATGCCCAATAATAGCGACTGATCCAAAAAGTATCGAATGAAATAAGATCAAAGGATATCATTAACAATAAGGACACATACAAGTAGGAGAGAAAAGCAACATTCAGTCTGAGTAATAGTCAGAGGAGTAGGAGGCAATGGTGACAAATACCGCTCACATAGTGGGTGGGAAGTTTGTATGGGTAACATAGTAATATGAGGCAGGACCTAGGATCATGTCCAAGTCGGCCCAAAGTGGGGAGCCATAGCCAATCAAGTACAGCCTCAGGAGGTAAAGGTGTCGTTCTTGGCACTTGGAGGGGCCATGGAGAATTGCATGCTCAAAGGTTTGTTCTCCTGAGTTGCAGGAAGAGCAGGTGGGGGAGCGGTCGGCATCACTCTATGAGAGTTGAGCTGCATGATGGCTGTTGCCAGCACGTCTCTGATGTATTCTTCAAGCTGTAAAGCTGTATAGGCCCATAACGGGATGTGGGTGGAGATATAGCTTAAACTCGTAGTAAGGTGGCGGGCGGGGATAGGAGTATCCAATCAGCGAGGAGGTCCTTTTTGCAGTCTTCTTTGATCAATTTGTAGGAGATGGTGCTGGGGACTGGAAGAGTTGGGGCAGAGACTGTTCCTTGCAAAAGGTGAGAATTTATCTGCTGGAGTTTGAAGCCTTTCTTTCTCACCATAAGCAAGAGGTAATAGATCTCATTGATGCGAAGGTGGGAGCAGACAGACGGTATAGGCTTTACTTGGTCCCAGCCGTGAGGTATGTAGTTGGCCCAGAGGCCACGAATAAGGGGGCGGCGGGAGGAATCATCTGCCCTGAAAGGGGAGAATGATGGTAATGAGGCAGGCAGGCAGGCTGCAACTAGATTGATCTTGGGAGGGGAGCAGGCAAGCCGTAGTGTAGCTATTCTGCGCCAGTGGGAGAGGAGTGAGTTTTGAGGAAGAAGGCAGGCTTCACTGAGTTGGATGGATATTGGAGGCAATGAGAAACAGTTGGTGACCCACCTTTAGACCTTACTCCAAAGACGTCTAATTTGCCCATCTCAGCTGTATGGGGGATAAGGAGGTCTGGTCCATAGGAGAGGATAGGTATGATCAAGCCTATATACACCCTGCGGTTGAGGTAGGAGACTAAACCGATGCCCGAGTGAGACAGTTGCCTTATGAGACTCAAGGCCACTTGAGCAAGGGCTAGGCTCTTCATAATGTTAGAGGAGGTTACCAGTAAGGGAGAGAACCAGTAACTGAGCTATCTGACTATGGAGGAAGGGTGGAAAAAACTCCCATCAAGAGATTGTAACATGTGTACATGTTCCGGTACCTCTATTCCCACTCTCGTTAGCCTTTCCTTTGTCAGATTACATTCATTTGATTTGATTTCTTTTGTATTTGATTTCCTTACCGGAATCTCTGGATTCCGGTGCCCTTATTACTGTATGCTTTGGAGGATTGGCGGGATTGTGCCCCATGAGTTCCAAGGGAAGGAACAGGTCATGTATACCGGCAGTAGGATAAAGGCAGTGTTGTGGGAAAGCCCCAGGCTTTCCAGGACTCCGGCAGGGCCACAGGATTCCGGTAGCTGTACACTCGCCGGTAATAATAGTGGCTGCGGGCATCCAGAGCCTCAGCTCTTGCTGCAAAGATTTCATGTATTTAAGAGTAGTCTCCTGGCTAGCAGGAGACATCAGACTTCAGACAGATGCCTAGACAGTGATTACACTTGGTTGAACGGCGATCCTATTGTTCCCCTTCGCTCTATAAGCCATTATATTGTA
>QFET01000975.1:0-29574 GCA_003316355.1 Tuber calosporum | reverse complement strand
TCGAATAGATACAGGTATTGGTGATATACCTCTGGTATCATCTGTTCCAAGGGTTCTTTCCCTTGATACTTTTTGGCCTTAATAGCCAGTTCGGTACTGACATTCATTGCCTTCAAATCGCATTGGCCGTGCTCCTGGTTCCACTTTAGAATGCCTGTGATCTCTCCTCTTCTGTAGAACTTCCCAAAGGCTTGGGCCGAGATCTCGCAAATCTCTATTCGTTTCCGGTCCTTTTTTGTCTCTTCCCGGGTACCCTCTGATTCGTTTCTGTCCCGGTCTCTCTGGTGGTCCGTACTTCCGAATCCTTTGTCTTATCGTTCAGTCTTTGCAAGTACTTCGACTTCCTTGCATTCCCCGTCCAGGTATCTTTCACATATCAGTTGTGCTATCCTGTCACCGGCATTGACTGTATAGTCTTCGTCTCCGAGATTCACCATTACTACCTTCAGTTCACCTGTATAATCCGCATCTATTACACCCGCGTTGGTTGTGAGCCTGTTCTTGACTGCCAACCCGCTTCGTGGTGCAATGCGCCCATAAGTGCCCTGTGGTAATCCGATGGATATCCCGGTTCGGATGACTTCTTGCCCTATGGCTCGTATCGTTGCTCTTTCGCTAGCGTACAGGTCGTGTCCTGCCGCCCTCATTGAGCCTCTCGTGGGTACCGTTGCCTCTTTAGTCAACCTTTTGACTAGGATCTGTTTATCCGTTTTTGCCTGAACCTTGGGGAACTTCATATCTAAGTTCTCCTCCAGGGCTTGCGCTTCCGGGACTGTAAAGACCCTCGGTGACTCTTTTAAACACCAGGTCGTGCATCTCTCACTATCAAACGTGATGGTCCCCTTTCCCCAATCAATCTAGGGGCTGTGTTCTCTCAACTATGGCATTCCAAGAACTGCTTCATGGTTTTGTAAATTTGCCACTTGGAAGGTAATCATTTCCCTATGGCTACCGATGTCCATAGGTACTGTCGTCGTATGAGTAACTAGACCCATCGCGCTGAGTTTGCTGTCCGCCAGGTAAATTTCTCGTTGTTGTTTGGCTTTCGCCCTCGGCATGCCGTACTTTTCGCATACCTCCTTATCAATAAAGTCCTCAGTTGCTCCTGAGTCAATCATTCCGTTGATGCTGATAATCTTGTCTCTGCCATGTAGTCGCATTTTTACCATGACATGGTCGTTTTCGTATTCCAGTGATTCCGTGTTGTTTAGTGCCGCGTAGAAGTTTCGTATCTCGATGGGTTTCTTTTTCCTCTTGTCCCTCAGACCATCATTTACTGGGGACCGTCGTCTTTTTCCTCTTCGTTCTTTTCGGTTTCGAGATCCATTTCGCGGATTGCTGTTCTTTGTTTCCATCGTGGGTTCTGAACCCTACTGACCGTCTTCGGCCAGTATTGTTTTTCGTCTTTTGGGTTGGTGCAGTTTCTCATCATGTGTCCTGGCTTCACACATGCCATACAGAGATTGTTGTTTCTTCTCCTCCAGTATTCGGTCTTTGATATGTTAAGAGCTTGTCTCCGCCTAGTCGCATCTAGGTCCATTCGATCTCCCCGAGACTCCTGTATTCGTTGGGTCTTGAAGGTGCCGTCGTAGTACCTGGAGTTGTCGTATGTTTTGGTCCTTGTCCTTCCTTGCACGTGTTTGATAACGTCTAAGCGGTTTTCTTCATTAATGGCCCATACCGCCATTTCTTCAGTCGTCGTGAAGTCTTGGGCCCTCATGGCCCAGGCGTTCTGAATTTCTTCGTGTAAGCCTCTTAGGAAAGCTCTTCCCAAGGTTGCTTCGTCGTATTCTGCTTCTGTTGCCAATAGTCGTAACTCGTTCCAGAAATCAGTCACATTCAGGCTTCCTTGCTTGATTTTCTCTATTTTATTTCTTGCCGTCTCCCTAGCATCCACATCGCCGAATTGGATGCGTAGAGTGGCTTGAAATTCTGCCCAGTTATTCCATGTGGCTGGGGTCTTTCCTTCCACATATGAAGTGATCCATTTGCCTGCTGATTCCCTCAGTAGAGAATTGGCGAAGTCCACTTTTAACCCGTCTTCATTTTCTCCCCATCCTAGTGCTGTGTAGTACATTATAAGTTGGACTAGCCATGCTCGCAGTTTGGTACGGTCTCATGTAAACGTATCCGGGGTTTTGATTTTTGGTCTCCGCACCGTCTGTTCCTGTCGATTTTCCTGAACAGTTCTGATCAACTCCAGAAGTTGTTCTCTCGTGAGAGTTATCGCATCTGCTGGTCCTGCTACCCCCGACATTCTGTGTATTGGGGATGCTCCTGAGCTTACTGACCCGGATCTTGATCTTGCTTCTGGGGTGACCGGGCTCAGAGGTCTTGGTCATCCTTCACGCGATATCTCGCTTAAGGCTTGTCCAAGTTCTGCTTGTAGTCCCAAGAAGGTCTTTGGATCGTTGAAGTCTGGTACTTCTGAATCTGTAGGTGAATCCGTTTTGTATTCGGTAAGAGTCGCAAAAGACGTAACCAAATGTTACAAATTTATCCTTAGTCTGCCGGACAAGGCACACTATTTTCTTTAATAGCAACAGGTAACGATACGTACCGCTCGTCTCCCCGCTTCTTCAGATCTCGTAGCCTTATGTCGCCTAGGGACGCTGAGTCCTTTCACTCCTAGCCCGTGCGACTGCTCGTTAGCGGTAGGTTTCTCGAATCACCTTTCGGTCGGTGATATAAACGGATAGTCGTAATAAGAATAAAGTATTGATTGAACTAATAGATAAAATATAACATAGGAAGTAACTTAGGTGGTTGCGTGAAGAGCTAGCTATCTGTGTCCGTGACCCCCGTTTTATAGGGGCTCTTCCCACAACCCTAACCCACAGTGACTTTACTATAAGTCACCTCTTTACTATGACTGCCGTGTGAGTCATAGTATAACAAACGTCCTATGACTCACAATTTGAGTCATAGTATACAATCCCCTTAGTATCCAATATCCATAAAAGATCATGTGCGTTAATCGCGTCACATGCGTGATTCCCCTGACTCATGCTTGTAGTCAGGTGCGAAAGTCATAACATCATATGACCTCACAATCGTGAGTCATGAAACAATAAATCAAATCAAACATCATAATCATAAATGATCTCACAAATCGTGAGTCATGTGAAACATTCCATCTTGCTAAGTCACGATTTGTGACAATACTAAACACTTTATGGACCAACTAGAAAGCTCTTCAATCCTGTTATCATAACAGCCAGCAAAGTACCCACCTTTAACAAAATCTTAAATGCCCAGGAAAACACCAGGATGCAAGTTTATATTGCCAGAACGTATGCAACATTTTGTCAGACAGTTAAATCAGATTAGGAGAGACACCACTATCAAAGACCTGTCTATATTGTCACAGGAGTTCTTCTAAGAGGATGCCCTTTCACATCTGCCCAAGGACTATCCTAGAGCCAGAGATTTGGTGGTTTGGACCCTGTAAGGTTGTAGAGTGTGACTCAACTAGCGATAAATACTAGCTAGAATTGTCTAAATGAATTGAGTGGTATAAGTTTACTTCAATATCTCATCCCTCAGGTTATACCTTGAGAACAACCCAAATATATTTGCATGCAGGACTATGGAAAGTTAGGCCCCTATACTCATGGACAATGCAAAAGAACAAGAAGCAGAGATGATAGTGGATTATTGCCTATAAAACAATGTAGCCGAATCCCTGGTACAGAAAATGGTATTAAGGACTGATGACTCATGGGAACCTATCAAGAACCTGGAGAATTTCTTTGGATATCATGGCGGATTATTGAAAAGCAAACAACATCATTGAAACGATTCCTATGAGCACCTCCCACTATGTCTGGAGATCTAGGGAGCCTATGGAAGTCTCTATTATCCCTTGCCCTAGAACCATAGTACCCTACGATATCTGGCGGTCATATATCAATGTGGAAAACGATTCTGAAGGATCAGATGATACTTTCTTTCAACACTGAAGATGATTCTATGCTCTAGCCAGAAGGAGAGAGGCGATGAAGGCTATAGCTTTTAGACAAGATATGTTTTGATCAGATTTAGGATATGTAACATTTATATATGTTCCAGTACGACTTTTACCACTATCATTAGCCTTTTCTTTCTTTGTTTACATTATTTTGATTAGATTTCATTTGTATATGATTTCCCTACAGGGATCTCAAGATTCAGTCATTATGCAGAGTATATGCTTGGGAGGATCAGAAGCATTGTGCCCCAGAGATTCCAAGGGATGGAACAAATCTGGTATACTGGCTGTAGGTTAGATGCAATATTGTGGGAAAGCCACAAGATTTCCATTACTCAAGCAGGGCCATAGGATTCACGTAGCTGAACACTCACTGATAATGATAGTTGCAGGGTGATTTTAGAGCCTCAACTCTTGAAGGTAAGATTTCAGGAATTTAAGAGTGGCCTCCTGGCTCACTGAAGACATCATACTTGAAATAGATGCCGCAACTGTGAATCCACTTCGTTGAATAGCGATCCTATTGTTCCGCTTTACTCTATAAACTACTCTATTATAATTGGCTTATTTTCGCCTCTCAGTAAGTTTCCCTTATATACCAAAGTGATAGCAGGCTTCAGCTCAGGCTCTATTGTAGAACTATTCACAGAGAAAGGGTGACTGTTACAAGTAATTACTGTCCTCACATAGTGAGTGGCACTACTGTGTTAGCTATATGGGCACTACCAATAGCTAATAGTTCTTTAACCACCTTAGATGTGATAAGGCTGAATCCACTCCAGGTCCTGTAATGTGCCTTAGTTATAGTAATCCCTCTAGGCCAATGTTGCAGGACTACTAGAGTTTTATTAGGACTTACCTCGGTAACTCCACCACTCTCAGAGGCCCTTTCTAAAGAACTTTCAAGGCTGCCATTGGGATATTAGGCACCTAGAATACCCTCTGACTCACTGCTGTTGTGATTACTTCCAAATTGCGCAAGTAGTAAGTCTTCCACTACTATATATATCTTGCGGGCGTGATGCGGTCGGTTTAGAGGCAGTGACGAATACAGAGTTCAAGAACTTCCTTCGCACCAACAAAGATCCTAATGTTTTTCCAAATTTAGCCCTTTACTATGATGACTCAAATTATGAACGTCGAGGATAAGTTGTGGGTGTTATGCCTCTAAAACAATTTATTCACCTTCCAGTGATTATACCTAAGTGTCTTGTTTCTTGTAATGGTAGAGTAGGTTAACTTAGGGTTGATCTTAGTGTACGCAATGTTCAAGGTAGGGTAACTTGCCATTATCATGGCACAAATTACTCAACAACCTCATGTAACACATGTTTATCTTAGTTCATGTACTCCTGTAATATCTCTATTGTTTAGACTAGATCCAGAGACCATTATGCCAGTGGTTCCTCAGATGTGCTTTGCCAGACGCCTGCCACATCGCTTATTATTAGTTTCCTCATATCTCTCAGTTTCCCAGCCTAAATAATTATCCTGCTTAATTGTGGAAGTGGGTTACTCGGCCTAGGATAGTTACCTTTCCTAACACTGGTCCTGAGATATTCTTTTTAAGTGTGTTACCCTACCTAACCTTGGCTTAGAGTTACACTGTCTAGGTAGGATATCCTACTCAATTATCGTTCAGATTACCCAGCCTTGATGGGTTACTCTACCAAACTAAGTATTAAAGTACATTTCCTTAGGCAAAGTACATTTGGTTGACATGTGACTTTGTATGTGTTTTGTACTATTTCCCACGAGGTCCTTGCAGGACCTCTGTCTGGGCTGTGGTTAAGGAAGCTATATCAACTAATCTATGGGCCGATAGACTACTCCCATTTATCCCTAGTATGACCTCATTCTAACTTCTTTCGATACTCAGGTAGCTTCCATCCAAGAATACCATCAGCTGGTACTTAGCTCATATACATTGATCCTTAGGTTTTAGATATTTTGTTTATTATAACAAAGTAATTCTTCACTTGCAGTTGCTTTAACAACACAAATGGTTCCCTGTAATTTTCTGCCACTCAATTCCCATCTATTTATACTTGTATTGTAGAAACCTATGAGGGAACACGGCTGGAGCATATTTGTACCATCAGCAGTTTCCTGTAGCGTCACCCGATTAGCTGTGCTCTTAGTAAACAATGTCCGGTTGAGGGAGCTCCCTTGCAATCCTAAATATGGGTTCTTCATGGTAAGTCTCAGGGAGTCCAATATTGAATACTTGATACATTTTCCAATGGGTATTGAGTTCCAGATTAAAGGAAAATGTTCTTCTTTTTCACTTAAGAACAATTAAAACAAACCTCTTGTAGACAAGCGATTATTTACGTCGCTTAGTTTAAATGTTTCTTCTGTCCTACCCAACACGGTAGGATATCTTGCTCTGTCTTAGCTGACTGCTTCCTGGGTGCCATACTCATATGATGGTTGTCTCTTTTGAAAATGCTATTTCCTTTTTCACTACTGTGCCGGTTTTACTATATCTCGAATATTCTTTCAAGTGCCTTCACAGGCCTTCAATACTAGCCAGCTGCCTAGTTGTCTTCCGTGATGATCTGACATAGCCCCAGACCACGGGGTCTGGTTGACATATCCATAGTTTACCTCAAAGAGCTCTACATTCGACGACTTGTATACAGAGATATTGTAATCATATTTGTCTAGCGGCCTCAATGCAGCCCAATCTTCTTTCTGGTTAGAACAATAGCTTCTTTAGTAGTCCTCGAGTGACTGATTTACTCTTTCAGTTTGCACATAACTTTCTGGGTGGCACCCGGTTGAGACATTGAGTTTTGCTTTGAGTAACTACCTGTGACTCTTCTAAAACTTTGAAGTGAATTGTTTATTGACGTCAAAAATGATAGATTCTGGGAAACCATGCAATCTCCATACTTCCTAGGGGAAGCTAAGAGTCAGTTCGTAGAAGGGCACCTCTTTAGCTAGAGCGATAAAGAGAGACAAATTTCAAAACTTTTCAACAAATACCAATATCTTTGTTCACCCCTCTGTCACCAGTAAAGGGACCATGAAGCCATGGATACTACATTCCCAGGCTTCATGTAAACCTCAATTGGTGAATGCAATCTAAACCTCTAGTGCCTTTTGTCTTTCTTAATTAACTAGTATCACAGGTAAGAATATAATCGGTTCCCTGAGTCTCCATATTAGGTCAATAAAACTTTACTTTTACTGGTGCCATGGTCTTATATGTTTCAAAATGACCTGCAATACATTAATCATGTTCTGCCTCCCTGATTGTCCGCTTTAAGACCTTGTCCTTAAGGATATACCAAGGGTCTTGTAGGTGAGTAGAGCCTTCTCTAGCTAGAATTGTGGGTCAACAGTGGATTTCTTCCTTAGCACCGCCATGAGGATAGTAAGGTATGCTAGTTCATTTTCTGCCACTGATTTTAAAGCTTGTAAGAAATATTACATCCCGCGATAAGCATGGCAGGTTAGTAACCTTATGGAACACTGCAGGTTGAGTTCTAGTTGAATGTAATTTCCATTTACATTAAAATGTTTGTAGTAGAGAGATACAAAACCATCCTTGGTGGTGGTCGCTAGGCCCGAATAACGCACTTTAGTTTTTCTTCATCACAGCTTCACGGTATATCAAATTGGTATTAAAAGGCAGGAGCTATTGCGCCTAACTGTGCTGTCTACAGGGTAAGAACTTAGTGGAATTATAGGACTCCAAAAACTTGTGATATGTATATACAACTAGATGGTCTTCAACAGAGAACAGGAGATGATCTATTCCTTGAATGCTACTACTATAGACATTATCTTCTTTTTATGAACATCCTAGTTCACCTACAGGTGCAATAACCACTTGATATGGATTGCTATTGTATAGAACTATTTGTGTTCTCAGATTTGGCAGAGCATTGCTCTCAATTTCAGATCAATAATGTCAGTTTCTACCTTGGTTGAACAAGAGCGATCAAATTGGATCAAAATGGGATCAGTAGTGAACAACTCACTTTGATATTTAATTGAGTGCTAACCATCCATTATCCAGACTCGATTTAATTTATACATTATAGGATCCATGAAGGGTTTAGGTACTTTCATGAAAACATTTCGTGAATTGAGTGTTGAAGTTTGCAAAGCACCAAAAAACATTAAATATCAACAACCCGCTGTAGATTCCTCCAATCCTGGATAATCTTCACCCCACGTTGTTTTAGATATCCAATGCTCTGATATCTTATAGACCTAGAATTCTACCTCTTTTAGTGGAAGGTGAACTTCTTAATACAAAGGAATAGACCTGCCTTCTGGAGTCTTTTAATCATGTGTCATACAAGCTAGACATATTCCTCGATAGTCTCTAAGTATATCAAAATGTAATCCAATAGACTATAACTAAAGCAAATAACATATCTCGAAAGAAACTATATATTAGATTCTTCAAGGTAAATAGTGCATTGCATAGGCCAAATGGCAATACAGTATATTCATAGAGGCCTTATCGACTCCTAAGGGTTGTTTTCCATTGTACGCCTTTATCTACCTAGATGAGATAATAGCCATTCTTCAGCTCCAGCAGGGTGAAACAGTAGCTTTGCCTAGTCTATCCATGAGCTTGTTCATCATTGGCTACAGGTACTTAGTATTTATTGTAATCATATTGAGATCACGATAATCAAAGTTTAAACGAAGGATATCTTTTAGCTTTGAGACAAAGGGGATAGACCAAGCAGCTGGTATACTAGTCATCCAGAGCTTGTAAGGCCTCCCTGGGTGTATTAGGCACCAAAGGGAGGCGTCTTGGTAAGGTATAACGATAACTAACTCAGATCCCAAACTGTCAGGACTTCAAGTGAGTGATAGCTACCGGAGATCGCGATAGGTTGTGAAACAGCCGTCGATTTCTATATTGCCAGCTTCGCTAAGTCCTAGACTTACTTGCTGTAGTTTCTTGCGAACTGAAAAGAAGTAACTGCTCAACCAAGTATATTGAAAACTCTGTCTGTCGAAGTCTGCCCTATCTAAGCTCCACAGGGGCAGTGTTTAAAACATGATCTCGCTTTTCCAAAGCTTTCCATATCCTTCCATTTGATTTCCAATCAACGGATATAACCAAGTGCCGCTTCTAAAGTCCTCCAATAAAACAAATGCCTCATGCACCTATAAGTGCAACAAACAAAATATGTATCATCCCGATACATAAAACCAAACATAAAACATATCGGGTGTCAGCCTGATACTCTAAACCTAACATAAAACCAATTAAGTATCAAACGATACTTGAAACCAATAACGAAACAAACTAAGCGCGTACTAGCCCTGCTAGTTTCCGTATCCCTTGTCAGCCTTAATAATAGTAACCAATACGGGTTACAGCTCTTCACTTCTTCCACTATTCTACAGATATAGTTATAAAAAACATTTAACACTCTTTTGGAGAGAGTATATATCGGCCCATAGTATGAATTTGAACCGGGTTCAAGTTCAATGTTATGATCGAACTCCATTTTGCTAGGAAGGATAGTTATTTTTACTAGACGGAAAATATTTGCATAATCCTAATATACGCAGTGTAGATTTGCAGTGATGTTCTTTGCATCTTCCCCAGAATACCCTAACATGTCCAATATATTTACCTAACTACAATCCATGGCTGGGAGTTCATCACTCATGATAAACTCTATAGGTTGTTGAGCGACAGGACATTTTGATGGACTGTACACTGAGTACAACTTCATCATATTTTTATCCCTTTGTAAATCATTATTGTGGTCCTTCAACCTTGATAATGGGTGGTAGCTATCCACCTTGGTGTCAGTTATAATTGCAAACAAGAATCTCATATTGTTCATATAGTCTCCTGTATTCTTTTTCACTTCTTAGGTATGATTGCCGGACTGTAAAATTTGGTTAAACCTTCCATCAAAATATTAGTATCGGAAACTAAGTAGGTGTAAATATTATTGCCACCTTCTTGACCCATCAGTGACTCAATATGGTATCTGTAGCAGCATTATCTAATAGAAGTATTGCCTCTTGACTAATTCTTTGCTTCTATAATTTCGAGTCCAAACAGACTATTATATATATTGACCTAGTGTGCAATAGAGTAAGAAATTGCCTCATCTGTTTTATAGGGTCTTTTTTCTCTAAAAGGATTTGTTCGCTTAAACATCATAATGTATCTGATATTATAATAAGTATTGTTTAAGGGATTACTATAACACATAGGAGATTTCACGTATTCAACCCTTCTCTGGTAAACTTACTAAATAACTTTCAATTGCTTAATCAAGGCCTACATAATTGAAGTCTATCAGCAACAAAACTGTAGTGAAACCAGACCAGCACTATCGACCTTCACCTTGTATACTAAAGAACACTGAAAATAAGAAAGAAAGACTCATTACCCATATCCAAATAAAAACCAAAAGCCAATCGTGCCTGATGTGACGATTGGTCAATAAGCCAGGCAGGATTTGACATGACTTATAGTTCTGAGTCATAAGGCTGGCAGATTTCACACTATTACTCCGTAGTAGTCATAGGGTCTGACATGATGCACACTAGTGCAGTTATTCTTATATTGTGATTCGTTCATCGTGTGCATGACACACATTGGTGAGTCATATGATGTAATGATTTTCGCACAGGACTCATATTATGAGTCATGGGTTTCGCACATGTGGCCATTTTAGGACACATGACTTGTTTAATAAGTTTTGATTGGTTGGGGACGATGTGCAGTTGACTCATAGGACTCAGCTGATGGATTTCATAGTATGACTCAATATGAGTCATGCCACGAGTGTGACTCATAGGTAAGAGTTGCCAGGGTTAGGGTTGAGGAAAGAAGTCCTATATAAGGACCTCTAGGCAGCCTGTAGTTAGGAGACGCTCCGTCTCCTCTATACACCCGGCGATTGAAATTTCAACACCACGAATTTCATCACTAACTATCCTCCTCACCCCCTCCCCTCCTCTACAATCTGCCTGTGCGAGGCAGCCCTCCCTCTAGGGGTTCTTGTTGGGTTCACCCCCTTGTGTTCCCCCTCTCCCTGATCTCCGCTATACTAGGCCTTGCATAGTATCGTCACGGTCGGCAACAGCTCACACCAGGTTTGCGGTCGGTGTTGTCGGATCGGCCGCCCTACGCATATGGCCCCCCTTGGTTAGCTTACTGCGGTGAGGAATACCTAGGTTAGTAGAGCTGCGGTCGTTTTCTCCATCGACGGTGTTCCTTCTACGATTGAGGCAAGTGGAGACCATGGTCTGGCTGGTATGCTGTTTCTGCTGTTTGCATCACCCTTCCCCTTCTCTCTCTACGGTTGAATCGGCTAGCACCCTATTGCCCGCCGTCTCTTGGTGGTGCCCGGCACCTCATTGACAACTTCACGAATCTTTCCACGGTCGCCAACCGTCACGGCCACGTTCGGTCCTGGTATTGCACTGCTTCCTTGACTGTGGCTGGGGCTGATAGGGTTGGTAGTAATGGCTACCGCAGCTGGTTAATCCAGTTTTATTTGGCTGCCAGGCCTGTATGTAACCTCGCATCTGGTCTCCTTTTTGGTATTCTTTTACTTAGTTTTACTTGGAGTCTACGTCGAGGGTTTTCCTTATGTTTTCCTGGTTTGCTCTTTCTTACTTTTATCTAGTTGTTTTCAGCTAGAAGTTTGTTTGATTGTAGGCTAGATGTGCGATTAGGCCCATACCAAATGGTCTTGTGAGTACGGGTTTTGATCCCTGGAGTGGGTTGAAAAGGGTTTTTCGTCGCCATATATACCGATGTATGCCTGCTTTTTACCTTAAACAAAAATTATAATATGATAAAAAAAAAAAAAATTAAAAAAAGTATAAAAAAAAGAAAAAAGTGACCTGTAGTTAGGAAACCCTTCGCTTCCCCTATTTTCCTGCCCCCACATTATGCACCACAAGGTCAAAGGTGTACACGGTTCCCAAGAACCTTTGCACACCTGGCCTCCCTTACGTCATTGCGTACCCCAAGCCCGGCCCTGGCGCAAGAAATTCCCTCTCCCCCTCCTCTCTTCGTGCCCGCCGCCCCTCCACCCTAAGCCACCGCCTATACGGTGGACATCCCTCCTCACCTCAGGTTCCTCACCTACTTCCTTAACGAAATAATGGAGGTCATCAACTCTTCATCCACCCAGGTCCCCTTCCTCTCACACTCTGGCCTTGACGATCTCTCCACAGGGGAGTGTATACTGATCCCCCTGGAATGTGGTGCCCTCAGTACTATTTCCGCCATTAGCGCCCAGCTCGATTCCCTTCCTTGGTGGTTGCACTTCTTAGTGCAAAGTGACCCACGTCCTACCCCGCGGCTGATCTAGCAGCCCCGAGCCTAGCCTCCATTCATTCTGAGCTTTGTGACCTGGCCCACGGTATCACACTAGCCCCGCCCCCCTCATCAGTTACCGTCCCATCTGCCCCCACCCGCCCTGCAATAGCTCAACGGTGCCCTGGTCGCACTTCTGCACCTCCTCCCCCACCTCCTGCTCCAGCCTCCGAAGGCCCTCCCCTTGTGATTCACAGTTTCTCTGGCCATCAGTTTCACAAATGGGATACCTATATGACGACTCCCTCTTTTGCTCAGGTCACAGGTGGGAGAAAGAATAAGATATAGTCCCCAGTGGCTCCTCCCTCTGCCGCCAAAGTTGCAGCTGCTGCCGCTTCACACCCAATCCTGCCTCCTCCAGGTCCCCCCCCTAGTCCAAGCAGCCCCAAACACCACCTCCACCTCCTCCCCTTACAACTGCAGCCCGCAGGTTCTTTGCCCCCCTCTCTACCCCAACACTCCACCCTGATGCAGCTGTTATAACTGGCCTCCTGCCTGATCTGGCTGCCTACATCCTTGTTGATTCAAACTCTGCCCTCCATCGTGGCTTCAAGGCCTCTGTTAATCATCGTGGCTCTATCTCTCTTAATAGTGTCGATGGTTATATCCCTCCCCTCTCCTATGCCCCTTACTTTGAAGCACCCACTAGGCGACTCAATCAATATTTTCCGGTCGTGGACAACTCCAGGCTCACATTTCGTCCAGCTCCTACTGCTGTTCAGATTTCTATACACTTGGTCCCCACCTCCTGCCTTTATGATGCTGAAGATAAACTCAATTCCCGCCTCTCCACATCTATCATCAACTCCACTGGTATCCCTATTCTCTACGCTAGGTTCCTCAACAAAGACCTTGCATCCCGCCTAAAATTCTCCTGCTCTGTTGTGGTAACCACAGCGCCTACGCACGCCTCCTCCCTCCTACACCATGTCCCTCTTTTCTCCACCAATTGAAGGTCCAAGGGGGCTTTCCCCTCCTCCCCCTACACATAATGCCACAACTGCTGGGCCTTCGGGCATGTTGCACCCGCTGCAAGATACCATACCCAGTCTGCCCATTCTGCTCCCTGCACTACTCAAGGGCGGACCACTGGTGCTCAAACCACTCTTGCCCCAAACAGGGCAACTCAAAGGCCGTACTAACTTGCTGTCTGACATCTCCGCCCCGCTGCCCTAACTGCAATGTCGACCACTCCGCCCGTGACTGTGCTTGTCCATCCAGGCCCCATCCTCCTCCCTCGCCTGTAATTCCCTCTTCTCAGCCTCCTTGCAAATCCCACAAAACGGATCTCCTCCCTGACCTTCCCCATGTTCACCCAACTGGATCGCGCCCCTCCACGCTCCCCTCAGGCCCTCTAGGTCCACAAGTTGACCTCACCACTCCTAATCAAATAAGGCCCATCCAGTCCGCCCCTGGCATATCCAGGTCCTCCTCCCGGCAGGGTGCCCCACTCTCCCAAATGGTGCCCAGCCCCTCCCCTGCCCTAGGTGATTGAATGGGCTCTGCCTAGTAATGGATTTCACAACCTCTTGCCCTCCGCATGAGGCCCCTAGGGCCCTATCCTTTCTTTTTCCTGGCTCAACATAACTGCCTAGGTAGCAGGGATGTGTTTTCACCCTTTTTTAATTCTTTAGTTGAACTTTCCTTTCGTGTTTCCCTGGAATGCATCGAGGACCCCACTGTTTTTAAAGGTTGTGTCTACACCTTTGCTGGTTTCAAGTCCTTTTCCCCTCCTTTTGTTTCCCCTAAAAAGCCACCAGTGATTTATTATGTTTCTTCTTCCCTTCTCTCTATAGGTTTTATACTTCCCGTTTTATTTGGTAGATCCGACACTATGGCTCTTGACCTTTTCCAGACACATGAGTAGTTTGTATTTTCCTTTTTCTCGCTTCCGGGTATGAACTCGTACTCACTCTCTGGCCACTGACCCTCCCCTCACATTATTTCTCCCCCTGAGTTGTTCCCTCTAGATGAGTCACCGGTCCTTCCTCTGGGCGATTTCAACATCCACCACCCCTCCTGTGACCCGCTTCGTACCCACTCCTCCTCTGAGCCAGCTGTTTCCTTCCCTTATTTATCAAGAGCTGCCGAACTAGGCTATCGGCTCCAGAACATCTCAGGGGTCTTCACCCGCTTCCCTTTCTGGGGAGGTGGTAGACCATCGGTTTTAGATCTCTCCTTTGCCTCACCTGCATTAGTGCCTTTTATTTCCTCATAGAGTACTCCCCTCCCTTGGACTGGCGCTGACTAAGTGCCCATCCTGCGCTCCTTCAGGCACTCTAAGGATACACCTCCTCCCCCTTGCCCCAACTGGGCCCTAACTGACTGGGCATCCCTTTCTCCTCTCCTTGAGGCCTTGGTGGTCCCTGATGCGCCACGCCTTCATACCTCCTCCTCTCTGTCCTTATAGTTCAACACCAACTTTGGCCGTGTCCTCACCCAGCTCCGCAATCACACCCCGCTCTCACACCCATCCCCCAAGGCTAAACCTTGATGGTCACCCCTCCTCTCCACCCTTAGGAAAGACCACCACTGCGCAGCCCGCAAGGCTCGCTCCTCCTGCCTTGAGAGTAACTACTCTACTGCTAGACTTTACCGCCTTGGCTATTTTAGGGCAATAAAACGCACAAAGACAGTGCACTGGACATCCCTCCTCCTAAACGCGACCTCTTCATCCCTGTGGACAACCAAATGAATGGCCCTAGGCTCCCCCACCCTACGCTTGCCTAATATCCCCTGGCCTTACACCCCTCAATCTATCAATTCCACCCTCCTCAATCATGTCTTTCGGCCGCAGCCTTCTCCCCGAGCACCTGCCATCCTCCGCCCTTACTCTGACGCTCCTGAGCTCTCCTGCGATGAGATTTCGGCTGCCCTCCAGGCATCCGGCTCCTTTTCCGCACCTGGACCGGACGCTGTTCCCTATGGGATCTGGAAAGCAGTCCACCGCACCGCACCCTCCCTCTTAATCTCACTCCTCTCCCCCTTGGTCCTCCACTGCTTCCACCCGCTGACCCTTAAAAAGGCCAATGGGGTGGTACTGGACAAACCAGGGAAGCCATCCTATGACACTCCGGCCTCCTTCAGGGTCATCGTCCTCCTTGAGACAATCTCCCAGCTGTTGGAAAGAATTTTTCTCCTCCAGCCTCGCCCTTGACGCCTGGGCCTGTGGTCTCCTTAGCCCCAACCAGTGTGGCTCCCATGCAGGCCTTTCCTCCTTCGATGCTGTCACCACCCATGAGCACATCATCCGCACACTGCACCGCCCTGCCCTCCGCATCTCCACCATGTTCCTTAACATTAAAGGGTATTTTCATAACGTGGACCCTGACTTCCTCACCTCTGTCCTCAGGAAAAAAGGGGTCAACCACTACCTTATTTCGTGGGTCAGGTCTTTCCTCACTGGCCGCACCTGTCGCCTCGTTTTCCAGGGCTCCCTGGGTATATTTTCTCCTGTTTCTGTTGGGACCCCTCAGGGGTCACCAGTTTCTCCTTTACTTTTGCTTATTTATGTGTCTTCCATTCATTTTTCCCTCTCTAGGGGTCTTATTCTTTCCTCTATTGTTGATTTTGCATTAAGTGTATCTTCTGCTTCTTACTGCAGTAAGGTTCAAATGCTACAGGCAGCATTTTCCCGCATCAAGCATGGCGCAGCAGCACGCTATGTTCCATTTTCGGTCCCCAAGACGGAGCTTATCCACTGGCGCACTAAGAACCAGTGTAGCTCCCCTTGCCTCATCCCCATACATCTGGACACCCAGGTCTTCCACCCTGCCAACTACCTAAGGTGACTGGGCTACTGGCTTACACACTCCCAGTCTACTTCCACCCACTTCACCATGTGACTTGCATTAGCACAAGGTGCCTTTGCTACGGTCCGCAGGAACTGCCCCCCTGGGGCTAGCCTCTCCCCCCACCTCTGTCACAGACTGGCAGTCTCCCTTCTGCTCCCCATCATCACCTACGGAGCTGACCTTTTCAAACCATCACATGGTATGCTGAGGAACATGGAATTCTTTTGGTATCAGGTCCAGAGATGGGTTATGAATTGCTTCCGTTATACCAGACTTACGGTCCTCACTCTTGAGAGCTGCCTCCCTCCAGTCGCCCTCATATACGCCCAGCGCCGTAGGCTTGCTCCCCTTATGCTGGGCTGCGCTCCCCCCACCATCGACCCAGCCACTAGATGGCTCCCGCACGATTTTCCCTCCCTACTTACATTCTGTCCTGCCGACCCCTAGCGCCAGCTCGCTAGGGGACTACAACCAAATGTCAATCCCCTCAACTGGAGAACGGCTCCCCTCTCCACGGGAGTTCAAATCTATCTCCTGATAGACGCCTTGGCCCACCTTATTCTCCCCATCCTAGGTTCACTATCCTTCGCCCCAATATCCCAGGCTGGACGCGCACCCCTTTGCCCACCGCTGCCTCCGCTGCCTGCAAAGAATGCCCCCTCCACTGGCCACAGGAAATGAGCCCACCAGTTCCTTATAAATGACCCGGGAGCAGCCTGCCCTCCCTAGCCCTACTACCTCTATAAGCCCTCCCTTTCTCTGCACCCTTTCATGGGCCTTGGGAAGTTCATGGCGGGATGCATTCATCAGATGCGTTCCCACAAGAGCTACCTGGCTCACCATACCTCCTGGGCATCTGAGAAGGTGCTCAACCTCTGCCAGCGATGCGGGGACCACGAAGAGGACTTCCAGTGTGCGATAATGTCATGCCTGGCCACGGCCGACGCCAGTAGACGCCACCTCCCAGGCGTCTCTAGATTTGACCCTGCCGAACCTGTCATGACAGCTATTCCACTGCTCCTCGACCTGGTCTACTTTTTTCACCAGAAACAGGTTGGGTTCCCCCCTGACATGTTACTATCCTCTCTCTCATCACCGCCTCCCCTGGTTGTCTCCACTCCCCCCGGGTCCCCTGCCAGACTGTTATTTTCTTCCCTAAGTTCCTGTGTTAGCTTGTTGTTTTCCTTGCATGAAGGCTTTGTTTCTGCATGTTTCCTTGGCCGTATTCTCCTCTTTTGATTTTCACCATATGAGGTACGTGGGCAGTGACCTGTCCATTTGGAGCTCAATGTGCCGATGGTTTCCATAAATTTTGGTTTTTGATATTAGGGTTTTGTTTATGCAATAGCTAGCGCTGCCCACAGGTTCTTGAACCTAAACAACGAATATATGATATATAAAAAAAAAAGAAAAAAAAAAGTCAAATAAATAAAAATAATGGCCAGTAGTTAAGACTCTTCACGCAACTATCTAAGTTCTTTCCTATACAATTACTTTACCTTTTTACCTTCCCACTCCTCTATTAGTGTTGTGCGATAGGAATCATAGAGTTTTGCTATCCATACAATGTAAGCATATGCATAAGAACAATAGTGGATATTCGCCTAGTACTACTCAGTGTAATAGTACTCCCACATTGGTGGCTGAGATTAGCGCCACACCTGGTACCATATTATCAGGATGGCCCGGTCATCTTCATTCAACCCACATATATGTAGTTACCTGTTGTAAGTCCGCTGACAGCATAGGATCGTAACACCTTACAGTATTAAATGACCACTTATTTTATTGCATAGAGGAGGGGAGTCACCTAGTCCAATTTCTCTTCCATTCTCGAGTTTTCCACCAGGCCTACTTGCATGGAGTTGTACTCAGCTTTCTGTGTTCTTTAATGATATTGAGATAGCTACCTATTGTCTACTATTTGTATCAACCTAATATATATTGGAGGGGATCTGTCGTGTGGTGTAACCATTGTCTCAATACAAGGAGCGTCAATCCATCACGGTTTGGGTACAGTTGAATTACCAAGCTGAGCTTCTGAAGATTTCCGCTTTCGCGTTGTTAAATGTAGTATAGAACTGGTTGAGGTGTAATATACAGTTTCCAAAGTTACGAACTGTCCAGCATAGGATATATTATTTGAGACATCGGCATTCGTCAAGTATAGTTACAGGCACATTCCGGTGTATTTCTACATCCTCTTACATCTTAATCCGGTAGGGGTTAGCTTTTACCAATTGGGTTTTAAGGATTGCGATTCTCCGAACCGTAGTTCTTATTGCAATAAACTTTGGTTTATTATGAACTAGCATTACTGCGCTCATGAGAAGTGTGCTTTTCTTCTATAACCTAGAGGCTAAGGGATGCTACATCTACAAGTTTAAGAACTGTATTATACAGTAGAATCAGGTAGTCGATGTCTACTATCGGCAATTGAATTGTATTACCCCAGATTTGCAGCTTATCCGTGATCATAACAATGAGAGCCAAATCCTTTATAGTGATACCGTTATAATGTAACTCACAAGCTAACCACCTTACTTCATAGAATAATTATTCTATCTTTCATTACTTCAAGGCCAGAGCAGTCTATTCAGAAAGCTGGTCATCCCCATCTAACTCACCGCCAAAACTGGACTCACAACACTTACACAATTCAAACCGCGTATATAGTTCGTTCGAGGAAATAAGTATTACTCGAGCAGGCTGTGCAGCTACCTGACTAATGTGTTGATGGATACTATCATACCATTTCTTTACAGCCTCCTCAAGAAGTGCAATTTTCAAGCTTGCCTTTTCTATATCAAATAACATTTGTTAAAGATAGTAATCAAACCTAAACTCGACATCCCGGATATATCTTTGCGAGTCCAGTGGGTCACCATGATTGCATTTTATCCACAACCTAACAGGCTGTTTCTGGCTGCAATGGGATTGCATTTTGGATGTCTCTAGATAATATGTCATGGCTTGATACTACCAATCTTTCCTTTACTTCTTAGCATCATACCAACATGACTTTAGTTGGCCTAGAAATCACCTTGGATCAGCCAGTGAGGAAGAGTTCATATTGTTACTGGATAGAGGAGTAGGAATTACAATACTTATCTTCTCAAACTACCTTTCCCAGCCTTGCGGGACTACTATACCATCTCTGTCCGTGTTTCCACTGCGTGGCCCAAAGCATGATCATTTCCACTTGTCAGGTCCTCGGAGCTTTATTGACTAACATCTGGAGGAGCCTTCTGGAGTGGGGTAATGAGATATGAGGGTCCTGTTTCCACCATCACCCAATCGACTCCCCTGTGAACAAGTTGTTGACAGTAAGGACAGGTTCTAACGTCGGTCTGTTCTTGCCCTTCGGACCAAGGAAAATGGGCCTCCTGCAACATTAGGACTAGCATGCGTGGATTTTAACGCCTTACCTGCCCCCAGTGTATATGTAGCTTTCTGGAGGAAAATATATGCAGCAGTTCCTCATTCTATCCTACAAATGGAGGAATAATATGACATAGCTAACAATGTCATTACCCTTAAAAACCCTATCCATCTAACCATACCTGCAGACTACCCCTGTAAGGGTTGTGGTGTGGAAAGACTAGCTTGACCAGATTTTATTGAATGCCAATAAGGTGGTTGCCTATACTACCACAAAAGGTTCTTCAACTTGTAAGACGAAAGTGGGTATTGCCGGCACCGCTGTCAAGGCAGTACCTATCCTCCCTGTATTAACTTTTGCAGGCAACATCTCCTTCCAATTCTCCACCAACTCTAACAATCTCCTTACTTTTTGTGATAGGTTAGGTGATCAGATGGCCATTCCGGAATCCTCTGCTAAAGCAAATGGGAATGCACGAAAAGAATCAAGAGTTTATCTAAGACACTAGGGTTCGCTTGCGGCTGGCGTTAAATATTAAAGAGAGTTTAAATTTGTTATCAATTGTGCAAAATGTGGTTCAAAGCGAAAATGTTTTGTAAGGACCAAGGGGATGGGTGAAGAAAGTCTCTGATTACATCATTTTCGAAATCAATACTGACTCCAGCCAGCACAGCCCACACGAGAGCCTCTAAACAGCCCTTCAGTCCTTGCACAGTTATGACTTACTGGTGATAGGAATTATACGCCTTCGTCACACAGTTTGTTTCAATGTTATAAATGTTTGCGTGAAAATAGTCTTGCTTCTAAGTGAGACAGCATTGGAGTAAGGTCTGAACCTATTCGAATTTTCAACCTAGTTGATGTAATATATTGCGCTAAGATTTCCTGTATAAAACTTTGAAAAGGGACACCTACTGGGATTTGCTTAAGTACAACTGCCATGGGATCGTGAGTGAAGGATGTCATGATTGCCTTACCATGGGGCATCATGATTATCTGATATTCCTATAGCACCATAATAGGTACTGCTGCAATGTACATGGTAACTGATTCCCATCCAAAGCCACCAAGGTCCAAAAAACATTTTAGTTCAACAGAGTAACCTAAGTAATTGTGGTGCTTCGTTGTTAACAGGCAAGAGACATATAATACATAGGTCTTTCTGCAATGGGCTACATGTTCCAGACAAGGATACCTGTATTCATAAAGTTCACCAAAGTGTTGCATAGGTGTTATCATTCACTGGAGACGGTAAAACGAAGATTTTAATGATATACTCTAACCTGGGCACCCTGTAGTAAGAGGGATCCTAAGGTTGCGTCCACTATTAAGAATCAAAGTAATGTTCAGGGAAGTTAGATGTAAAATATTGAATCAAGCAGTAAAACATAATATCGTTAAGCTGGAGCTACACTCAGTTCAAGTTCTACTTGCGAGGATCATTGTTTTTCAGCACATACTACCGCTAGATTTTATTTAAGGCTCTGTTTGGCGTTCCATTTTTATAGCATAAAAGTGACTTTTATGGTATAAATAAAATATTGTATATCGGGTTGTGTTTGGGGCATACCAAAATATTTGACATATATTTTTATTTTCACAATATATTTTTATAGCATAAATCCAAGAATAAGGTCAATAAATTAAGGGCTCAAAGAGAAAACCCTTGACCATGTGCTTGTAATATGACTCCGTAAGAAACTGTTTGAATATAGCATATAATTAGTGCCAGACTTAATTGAAATTCAGAAGAATATTGACTCTACTCTTGTATACAATACTCTTTATGGAATCAGACTTGAGTGAAGATCTGAGTAGCTCAGGCTCTTATTCAGAAACAAATAATGCTAAGAGCAGGGAAAGCGAAGGGAATTCAGATTACCTGTTACAAGGTAGAGCAATGAAATACTCCTTCCTCACGCCGGTAAGTTCTTGCATCCATCTTGATTAGGTTATGTTTCGTATATGAATCATATTCCAAGACCTCGAATGGTCCACTCATTCTGGGTTCCAGCTTCTTACTTCTACCAGAATCTATTGCGAAAAGGTCTCCACAGACCAACAATCGTGCGCCTACATCAAGGGGTTTATGGGTGGTCCATCTCCATCCTGCCATCCTGGTTCTCCTAAATATCTGCATCTTGATGGATTGGTAGGCCTCGTTTCACATTTCCTGGTCTCTGTTCGGGAAGTCTTCGTAGGCAGGCACGTTGGTGTTTCTCACTCTGATAGTCAACAGTATAGGGTAATCTCGTCCATACATTGCTTTGTATGGTGACATGTTCAGGACATGAGAAGGTACAGCATTCTTGTAAGCTGCTAACTCCGGAAGCGCTAGTAAACAGTTGTTCCAGTGCTTGTTAACAACATTCGAGAAGGTGATTTTCACATCTCTAATCTTCCTTTCAACATTGTAATTAGTCTCATAGTGTCCAGGTACCACCTTGGTTTACATAATTTCCAAAGACTTAATGCTTTGGGCCAAAAATCGTTACATAAAACGTGGGTCAGCAATGCTGATAATGGAAGTAGGTACCCCACATTGAGTGAAACTATGGTGCCCGAGGAAGGGGAGTGACTCAACTGCTTGACTGTTTGAATGCGTAGGAATAAACCAAGTGAATCCAACGGCCCTATCGACAACCCCTAGAAATGTATTGTACGTGTTGTTTCCAGACTTGTTGAATTATCCGGAAAAGTCGATCGTGTAAGAGGTGAATATCTCACAGGGTAGTGGCATAACCTGTGCCACTCCTTCTGGTAGCTGGTTGTGTTCCTTATTCCTTCGGCATAAATCTCATTGGTGAACATAGTCTCCGACGTCCTTCCTCCTCTCTGGCAAGAATATGTATTCTGTAGCATAGTGTGGGTTCCTATCTGCACAGTGTTGTTCTCAGTTATGTATCTCATCAAATGATCTCCCTAAGCGTGATTCCATTGACTGCAAGGTCTTTAGGTTTGTATAGGCAATCTTGACCACTCCTGGTCGTTGCATACACCAGTCCATCACCGATCTTCTAGTGGGATAACTTGCCTCCTCTTCCCGTGTTGCTAGCATGAGAAGCCAGTTTGTATAAGTCGTCCTTCCATTAAGCTTCCACTATCAGCCTTCTTCTTTGGCCACTCATCTCTGCCACCACTAGTGCAATATCCCGTTCATCCTGTACTCACTCCTGGCGTGGTACTTCCTCCTCCTCTTCCTTGTATAGTTCGTTAAGCATGCGCTAGTGGTGAGGTAGGGTGCATGGTTCGATGACCGCTATAAGCCTTGGTTCGATGGGTGCTGCATTGGAATATAGAGGCCGTTTTGGCTCAATAGCCTGTTGTTGGTAAGATTTGTCCTGGTCCTGATATTATGAACTCATGTCTTCCAGTTGCACCTTGAAACGTTGACGGATTACTTCCAGGTCTAGTACCGGCCTGTGGGGGTGGCTAAATGCAAATCTTTTTCTTCGTAGATTGAGACTGGTTTTGGTAGGTATATCCTTACTCTGAGCTTAAAGTCCTCATGCATGGTACACTACTGATCATATCATGCACTCCCGTCCATAGCCGCATGGTTCCTCGCATCATCGCTAATTTCTAGTGTGACTAGGTCTCGCCAATTGTTTCCTGCCCTGATAGAACAATCTAAGTTATAGGTTGGAAGTGGTTCCTCCAATGGAAGTGGTTCAAAGCGTGACATATTTGCGGAGGTGAAAAGGTATGTTATGGAGGTTTGAATCCTCTTCGTTGGTAGGGTCTTGAGTGTATTTTGGTTTTGATTTAAATTGCTCGTAAAGGCGGGAAAGAGCGTCAGGTAATAGTTTCCCTTTCCAGGCCTATAACATATCTTTGTCTAGTATTTTCCCAAGTGGGTTCACCACCTCAGCTGCTTGCATGAGGGGTTCTTGGCTGTGTTCAGGTACACCAAATGTTGGTGGTTAGGTATGATTGTAAATTCATGCCCTGCAAGAACATGATCAAAGGTGGTTAAGGCATCCATAATTGCAAGTGTCTCCTTGTCAGAAGTTCCATAATTCATCAATGAGTTGGTGAATTTCATATTGTGCAGTGCAGCTGGCCTAACTGTTTCCGGTGTAACACCTTGTCCTACCCAACCTCTCACCCTTTAATCAGAGGCATTGGTGATGAGCCATATCTTTAGTCCAGAGGTGTGGTTGATAGGTCTCAAGACGAGGTTCTGTTTGGCTATCACCTTAACATTTTCGCTAAATTGATCATGTATAGCTATCCAGACAAAGTCCTCATTTTTGGTAAGGTCTTCCAAGGGTGCCGTGATATAGGCAATGTATGGCAGGAATTAGGCAATGTAATTTACCAATCCTAGGAACTCCTGAAGTTGGTTCTTATTCTTCGCTGTTTCCCAGTCTTCAATCTTCCTGATCTTTTCAGGGGATGCTCTAAGCACCTTGTTATCAATGACGTAGCCTAGTACTTGTAATTCTTTAACAAAGAATTCTGACTTTTTTCTGCTCACAAAGAACTCTGCTATTTCCAACTAGTCACAAACTGCTTTAATGTGTTTCAAGTAGTCGGACTCCGTATCCGAGAATATGTGTATATCGTCAATTTACACACATACGAATTCTCCCAGGTAGTCGGCGAGTAGGTCTAACATGATTATCATAAATGTTCTTGGTGCATTCATGTCTCCTTGTAACATCACCTTGCTGACAAAACCTCCTAAGGTTGATTTGACACTATTATATTTAACATCGTCAGAGCGCACTCTGGTTTGAAAATAGGCGTCGCTCAGGTCAAACTCGCTTGTGTATTGGACAATTGCTAGTGCATTGAGTAAGCTTCTTTGGTTTGGGATATGTTCGTCATCCTTTCTGGTATTGTGATTTCTTGCTCACAGGTCCGCTAAACATTTGATCCAGCCATTAGTCTTTGATTTAACTGATACGAACATAGTCCTGCCACAGGCACCTTTGCTCGTTCAATGACACCTTCTCGCTGTTTCAAGTCTAGCCATGCTTTGAGTCGATTCTCATACTTCTATGGTACAGTGTATGTTAGCATCATCTTCAGATTCTAAGGATCTTTTAATCCGATTCGGTGCTAGACTGTCCTTATGGGTGGTAACCTTTCAGGAATCGGATCTGGGAATACCTAAGGGTATTGTTCCATTATTTCTTCCATGCTTGTTACCACTACTTGACTTCAAGCACTTGTTGGTGTGCAGTTGACGCATATCTTATGGTAAGAAAAGGGAATCTTCATCTTTCCACATTCGACTGATGTTTATTTCGTGGTAGGAAAGGCATTTCAATTAAGGTATTGTTCTTGGCTAAGTTCCCCACCATCATTCAATTGCCAGTAGTCTTCATCTTCACAATCGCTATGCTAAGGTTGCATTCTTTTTGGGATTCAGATCATGACCGTTTCATAGCCATATGAATGGTGGCAAGCATTGCCATTTCGGCACTTGGGATTCCATGTATGGTGATAAAGGTTGCAGACAATAAGTCTGTTCCTATTGTGCCTGTATAGATAGGACTCACGCATGGTTGCCGTTAATCAGGATCGTTCCTTCCAATGCTATTGGCCTTTTATCACCCTTGGGTAGCGTGTTCTTTGCAGATGCTTTGGTCTCCACTTCTCGAGCATTGACATATACTTCATCTTCGCTGCTGACTTCTTCAACACGATTCGCTCAAGTTTCCTTCTTAGGTGTCTTTCCTTTACCTTCTTCAATGATGTGGGGACAATCTTTTGCCATATTTCCTTTACCGCCGTAAGTAAAGCATGCTTCATTTTCTCTTGGAGCCTTTGTCTTATTAGATTCCTTTTTCTTCCATTGAGGTTTGTTGACCTTCTTGGAGTTGTCTTCCATGTATGGATCCTTTTACTTATCCTTTCCATAGGCTCCAGTATCAGGGAGTATTGCGTTGATTCTCACAGCATAGGATATTGTATTCGGGATTGTTTCGATAGAATCCTACCATATTTCGATATCTCGCCATCGGCTAGTATGCTTATATTGGAAAAACCTTTGGAGGAAGGGATATTGAGACATGGTGCCTTCTGGTAACCGTTGTCGATACCTCAATATGTCTGTAGTCATAGTGGTGATGTACTGTGTCTTCCCATTTTTGACCTGCTCAATTTCTTGAAATTATTTGTAAAGGTCATCCTTCTGCCAGGAAGACTGGAATCGATCTCTTAACTAGTTGATAAGCTGTTCTATGGTCAAGTCTTCACCATAGCATTCTGCTGCCTGGAAAGCTGGTTCCAGTGCTCTCCCTTCTGTGTACAGTCTCCAATAGTTTCCTGCTCGATCAGTCTTGTAGTTGACTCCCTGTAGTCGTAGGTATAACTGGACAGACTAGTACCAATGATTGAACATTTCTGGTTTAAGGTCTTCTCCTTCACCACGGAACATTTTTGGTGTGTGAACCTTGATACTAAGATTCACTGTAGTTGCTGGTGTTGGATCACGAGCCACTGGCACATTACCAGGTCCTAGATTCGAGATGTCGTAGGAATCATTAGAGATATCAGAGCTCTCATCGCAGTCTGAGCTGCCAGGATTAGCTTAGACTATTGCCACTAGTTGTCCCTTCAATGCCTTTGGCAAACCGTGAACTCTCTTGGAGTCCACACCTCCTCTTAGGATAGTTCTTCACCGATTCCGGTAACAATTGCTTTGCTTGGTCTCATGATCACTGTCTTCCTCCTTAGTCTACTTTGAAGATTTATGCCATAGATATGTTCACCTTTGGTGCTCGGAGTGCCTTTCTTTTTGGTAAGTTCCTGTCGCAGGAACAGCTTAGTTGACCTCATCTGCAGTCACTCGTCAGCTATTTTGAGCAACTCTTTGCAAGCCAGAGGTTCTGATCCTATGCCATCTCGTAACTCAACACTAGTTTAAGTTAAAAAAATGTAATGCTTCCCTAGGTGCATCAGGCACCAAGAAGAATGTGTTTCGATAGGTTATGACGATAGTAACTCATATCTCAAACTGTCGTGATTTTAAGTCCGTAAAACTACTGGAGATCTCCATAAGTTGTTTAACAGCTATCAATTATTATATCGCCATCGTTGCTAAGTTCTAGAATTAAGTGCTGTAGTTTCGTGCGAACTCAAAAGAACTGCTCAACCAAGAAATTTGAAAACTCTGTCTGTAGAAGTCTACCCTTTCTAAGTTCCTGAGGGGCAGTCTTAAATGCATGATCTTACTTTTCCAAAGCTTTACATATGCTTGCATTTGATTTGCAATCAACTGGTATAACCAAGCTCCGCTTGTAAAGTCCTCCAATAAAACAAATGCCTCATACAGCTAAACGGTAGAGCAAATAAAATATGTATCAACCTGATACATAAAACCAATATACAAAATATATTAGGTATAACCCTGATACATGAAACCCAACATAAAACAAACTGAGTATCAAATAATACTTAAAATGAATTCTAAAACAAGCTACTATCAAATGATACTTGAAACCAATTACTAAATAAACTAACCACTTACTAGCCCTGCTAGTTTCCGTTAGGCTTGTCTGCCTTAACAATACTAACCGATTCAGGTTATAGTCCCCTCCAATCTGCCCCAATGATATCTAATTGGCGATCCACTCCCTACCTACAACCTATCTCGAAGAGGAATATGTAGACCTCTTCCCTTCCAACTTTCAATCAGTCCTGAATCCACCTGATATTACAATCTACCCAGTTCGCATCCTACCAGATGACCCTGACATCATGACTATAAGACCAATATATCGGTACTAGTTACTGTTGCCCCTGATGGTGTAACCTAACTTGGGTATACTTTTGCGCCTTTTCCCTCAACCTTGCAAGGTTCAATACGCCAACTCCTCTAGCAAGTATATGCTGTGCATGAAGTGTTGCTCTGTCACCACCAGTCTCCAATGTGTAAGCCTATAAACTCCACCTGACTCCGGTTTACCCTAGCCCACACTCAAGCGGCTCACCACTGCGCTAACCCCAATGGCCTTGTTGGTGGAAACACTTAGTCAATCTTGAGGTCCTGTACCACCTCCCATCTCTTGTGTTCTGGCGTGCAGGATTTCTAGCTGCCACAGACTCAACCTGCGCTTCCCACTGTCTCCCTACCGTCGACGATGACGTAGCCACTGGGGTACCGGATGACTATACACCTTATAATGAAATAGATGAGCATGCACTGCCACTCCATTACCCACCCACGACTCCTTCTCCCGCAATGATCTACTACCATTGATCTCACCAACCCCACTTGCCCGACCAACATGCTGGCGCCTTAGCAAAACCCATTACCCAGTTTGGGCTACCATTCCATCTATGGTCCTCCGGTTATCCTCTTCCCCATAACCCTCCGCCTTCTCTCATCAATGAGTATGATATAGGACCCTCCTGCCCTCACACATGTGTATGGCACCATCCTTATACTCACTCTGCACAACTGCCTCTAGAGTTGAAATTTGTTTCCTTCATTAATCAATTGCTTTAAAACTATTCCCTCCCTGCCTCAACTTGGTAACCTCCTGGATCCTCCTACCTTCAAGCGGTCTTTTTCCTTGTTTTCCTCCAAAATATTATTTACCCCACATATTACTCCTGGTAACACACCTATAGTCATCGTTTATTCTCATCTTGATTTGATGCATGTATTTGTACTACTGGCATTTCCCCCTGACAACTATGATCTGATGGCAACTGACATCAATTCCCCTCCACTACTTTTTTATTTGGCTTATAGTGGTGTTCGTGTTTACAACACATCCTCTACCACAGTGCAGTTTTCTCATCTATGCACAGTAACCCTCCCTACTTGTTTAGGGAACCTGCCTTCCCAACCCTACTGGTTGGTGAACTTTACGGACAACACCCACTCTCTGACTACCTACTGGTCCTCGCAGATTCTGGATTCACTTTATTTTTAATAGATTTTGACCAAACCTCAGAGCCTGGATACTCACCCCTTAACTTGCCTGTTGTTTTTATTAAGTATTCATTGGATCACCCAACCATACTTAAAGTCTTCTTCCTTGTTTTTGCAAATCCTGTCTTGCCACCTTTGCTAGCTGAAGGGTTATCTCAATTGTACTAATTGGCTCTAACCAGGATCTAATTACCATCACTACCTCAACGCCCTTATTGCGCAACCTCAGCCCTACCCTAATCGGGGACAAAACTGCTTGGTTCCCTCATATTCGGTTTATTAAAAAATCTGCGGAGTTCCACCACACCCTTCGCTACTGACATCATCCACCCTGAATTCCTAATTTGATCGCTACCTAAGTTCCAAGACCTTTCTCCTAACCTTTTGTAGGCCCTCCTACCCCAACTCATTTATGTCCAAGCCCTTGTGGAGGACTAAGTTATTACAAATATCCTTGGCTTTTAACAAAGATTCCAGGATATCACATGTGTCCACTTCTATAATACACTCTGACTCTGCCCGCGCCAACTGCCACGCTCCGGGCCCTGTTCTTTCCTCTTGCTTGAAAATATTACAGCATTCGGCCACACCAAACCAGTGGGATTTGTGTGGCAACCATCTCTACATACTAAATTTCGCTTTTCGCTTAGGCTTCACCTATAAGCGACCCTGCACTTCCCCTGAATCATCCCCCAACAAGGATGGCTCACAACACGGGTAGGGCCTCTAGGCCACAATCCCGCACCTCTGAGTGTGGCAACCCATATGGCGGCTGCCCTAGCTCTACTGCCCCCCTTGCCCCACCCGCAGAATTGCACAGCCTGGACTATTCTTCTGCATCACAGTCCCCCTGCCCCCTTGATCCCAACCTTCCCTTGCTCAGGCAGCTATATGATGAGCTTAGGCCCTCTATGGATCCAAACCCTGACCTCTTCCCTCATCTTTGGGACTCTGACGTCCGCGACCTCTCCGTTGGTGACACAGTTCTTATCCCCCTCCTCCTGAAGCTGATCACCAGTATCGGCACTATCGGTACTCGCCTGCAGCTCCTCGATGCTACCAATACTCGCAACGCCATCTCTCCCACCACTATCCCCACTCCTCCCTTAGCCAACCTTGAAGCCTCAGCCAGAGCTCTGGCGGCCAGGGGAACTGCTGTCACCACCTCCTGTCCCCTCCCTCCCCCAGTTCCCCCCC
>QFET01000974.1:0-10268 GCA_003316355.1 Tuber calosporum | reverse complement strand
CCTTACAGTATCTTCAGAGTCCCTTTGGGATTCTCGAGATACTTGGGAGTAGGTTACAGAATCATCGCCTAACTTAACAGTCCCTGTACTTGGTTCAAAGTTTATAAATAGGTCTAGGTTGCTTGTCATGTGTGAGCTTGCGCCTGTATCGATTACCCAGTTGTGTGGGTGAGGAGTCTTTTGCGTAGAAAGGAGAGATGTGGATTTACTGACCAGTTCAGATATTTCTTCTTTGCTGATCTTTGCTGAACTAACAGCTTTCTTTTCCTTCTTCTTTTGGTTGTCGCCCTTGAGTTTATTACACTCATTTCAGGTATGTCCCTCAGCGCGAGCAGTGGGGTAATGCTTTTTGCAGTAGGTACAATCCTTGGTTGTGGCCGCAGGTCTCCGGGGAGGTTCCCTTCCTTTTCCTTTGACATCAGCATTTTTATACGCTTTGTCGTCCTCAGGGCTAACCGAGGGTCTCATGTGCAACAACTTATTGTACACATGGTCGAGGGTAAGGTCCTCCTTGGTTTTGAGGTTGTCGACAATGTTACTCATCGACTCGGGAAGTGAGCGGAGAAGAACAGCTGCTTTGGCTTCGGGTAACTTGAATACCGATTTGAATACAAATGGTAGAGCATATCGGTCATCGGCAGCGGAGGAGGAGCAACGGTGTTGCATTCGATTCCAGAGGGTATCGTACTTGTTGATATGGTCTGCAATAGGTGCATAGGTATCGTACTTGGTATCGAGGACAGCGTTGAGTTGTTCGAAGAAGGAGGTGGTGTTTTCTCTAGCAAATTGATCTTGGAATGCTTTACAGATAGCAGGGGGTGTTTTGTGGGTGGCCAACAATATAAGCCATTGTGGGTCAATCGTTTCCAGGAAGTAGGCTGAGGCCCATTGGTATCGATCGTGAAATTCATCTAGTCTCTCAGAGTTATTATTTCCATGCTCGTCCTCTTCTTCTTCAGGCAGGGTTTCCCTTTCCGTTACTATGTCCCAGCAATTATATAAAGTGAGGACATATTCTGAGATATCTCGCCAGGTCCGGTAGTTATCAGGCCCAGTGAGCTTTGGGATTGAGCTCAATTTGTAACTCGGTGCCCAACTACGTTTGGAGTTGTGGGCATAAGATCTGGGGTTTGGTGTAGGAGTTTCTGGAGAAGGAACGGTGGTTTCTGCTGTGGCCATTTTTGCTCGCTAAAGGCAAAGTGACTTTGGTTGCTAAGTACTGGTACTTTACTTTGCACTTGTAAGTGGTTGCAGCTGGAAAATTGCACTTTCCGTAAGAACTCGGATTTAGTGAAGGAGGAAAACTTGGACTTTAGCGAGGAGTGCCAAGACTTTTCGTATCGATTTGCTATGAATGTCTCGCCAAGAACGTCTCGTTTCGTGTTTCGTTTCGAAGGATGTTTCGTTTCGAGATATGTTACGTTTCGAGATATGTTTTGTCTCGAGTGAAAATGTTTCGATGTTACATGAGATCTTTTTCGGTGAAAGTTGTTTGTTTCGTTTCGGAAGGAATTTGTTTCGTGGTGAAACAGGATATTGTGTAAGAGTAAGTCGTATAGCTATGGATGTACCGGGCTCATAACCTGTTCAAATTATGTGTATTGGCACGATCTTATAGCATGAGTACGAAAATACAACACAGTATTAAGAGTATACTGTGTGCATCCTTGTGTGAGCAGTATTGTAGTATGAAGGTAGATTGGTAGTAGTTCTTGTCCTTAATTAACTAAATAAAGTAGACGGCAACCAGCTATTTATTCAGGTGCGTATCCTCCATGTACTTATTAACAAACTTAGGGAAAACACTGTAAGAAACATAAGTGCGGACATGTTTGACCCTGAAAAACTACCAAGGAAATCCCAATAAAATATGCGTAATCTGAAGTGGTGTGCGCGAAATAAACGGAAATGTAACACATGATACATGGCCGGTAAAAGGTCGCTATACAAGGAAAGATAACCGTGAAATCCTGCATATAACATAAGAAATATAGGCATTAATTCCCAAACTTTATCATGAAATATAACCGAGAATATGATATACCCTAGCTGTAGTAATGTCCGTAGTTTCCCTGAGTAAACTAGAAATAACCAAGCAGAGCCATAAACAATATGACCATAGGAAATATACATATGAAACGAATTGAAGAATTTCAACAGCTATTAGTGTTAAGGGTAGCCGATTCTAAGGTCAAGCGAATCAGGCTAGGCTTAAGAAATCAAATCGTAGACGGAGATTGTCTAGGACGGCTCAAGATTTCAAGGTACAACGTATTATATTGATAAGATCTCTTCTCCGTTGCTTGATGATGGCTAAAGCTCGGGAGGCACTTCGATATTTATATCCCGCGTCTGAGTGTTCGCGGACTACATCCGTTCTCCATACAACCAAGTATCTACTAACAATTTCCGCAACATAATCCAACAGCGAACCCCCTTTGACCCTGTAAGTTTTTTCCCCGCATAGCTAATGGCGTGATCAGAGCTCTTCTTTCTCCGAGGGTGTTCACACCTTCTCGGTAAGAGATAACAGCCGTCGTCCTGCTGTTCAAACTATGGCCGTCCAGTTTGGAACTTGCTAATGGTTTCTTAAAACACCAAGGGGCCAACTTGGTTGTCAACCAATACGGCTTCGTTCCGGTTTCCCCGGTCTTGCCGCTGGCTTTCAGGATGACTAGTCTTTGACGATCGGTCCAATACCACTTCGTCCTGGACTGCCTCTCCTTATTGACATGTTCCGATAGGCTTGCTTGCCTATGATAGGCATTCATTTGGGGTTCAGTACTATTCTCTACGGAATAGCCCGAATACCACTCTCTCCTAGGCTTCCGGACGTTGTTTTGGTCTCTTGACTTTAGTGTGAGGTAACTCCGCGAGTTCTTGACGACATCGCTTGGTTCATTTTCCCAGACGTAGCCAGAGATGCCCTCTTATATACCCTGCGGACAGGATCCGGTTGGACAGACGGCGACGACGTATACGGGGTTACGAGAAAGGTTCCAATATTTCTTCTTTCTATGATTGCGAGCAACTGCACAAGGCGCCAGTGCTGTCGTCTGGGGCCAACGTCGGGGCCGGCGGGGGGTATTAGTCTGGGGAGTTTCAGGCCCAGAGCTCTCAAGCTGCTCTTCTGGGCCTCATGGGAGTTATGTGCCTAACAAATACTACAATACTCGCCTTTGCAAGAGGGTCACCCCACTCAGAGTGTCCTTCTCTGTCCCCAAACCGAACTCATCCATAGGTGAACTCCACGGGATTGCTTTCCCACCTCACTGGCTCCAATCTCTCTCTTGATAGGAGTCTTTTCCATCCTTCGTCCATGGTCCGATGGCTTTGATACTGGTTATCCCGCTCTCTGGAAACCTCCGCTCCCTTCTTCAAGGGATCAGCCCTTGCGCAAGGGGGTTTTAGTCTCTAATGACAACTCTACCTCAGGATATCGGCATAGTCCCCTACCTCAACGGCAGGCTGGCTATGGGCCTACTCCTACCTATCCTCGCGTATGGAGCTGACGTCCTCATCCTCAACGCTGCAATGATAGGAAAAATAGAAATCTTTTGCAGCAAGGTCCAATGGTGGGTAACCAACTGTTTCTCATCGACTCCAGTATCCATCCTGCACTGTGAGGCTTTCCTCCCCCCTGTGAACTCGCTCCTTCCCCACTGCTGCAGGAAGGTCGCACTACAGCTTGCCTGCTCCCCTCCCGAGGGTAACCCGACTACAGCCCAGTTGCCCTCCTCATTTCTATCATTCTCTAGCTTTGGGGCACTGGATGCATCCTGCCCCTTCTTTCGTGACCTCAGGGCCAACTATATCCTCCTCCTCTGGGACCAACCGAGGCCTATGCCCGCCATCTGCCCCTACTTCCCGATTGATTGGATATGCTACCACTTAGTCAAGGTGACACAGGATGGCTACAAACTATATCAAATAAATTCTCACCTCATACCAGGAACAATCCGTGCCACCCTTCCTTCAATCCCGTGTGCCGTTTCCTACCAACTGATCAATGAAGACTGCAGAAAGGACTTCATCACTGATTGGACACTCCTGTCCCCTCTATCTCTTACTCCCAGAACAAGCCATCCCTCTGCCCACTTGCCTCTATGGGCTTCTACTGCTTCACAGCTGGCTAAATTCACCAGATGCGTCCTTGCAAGAGCTCTCTTGCAGCTTAACACTCATGGAGCGATGCCGACTGCTCTTCCACTAGCCCTTCCTGCGTCTCAGGGGATGAAACATTTGTGCATGCAATCCTCCACTGCCCCTCCAACTCCCAAAAACGTCAGCTTTACCTTCCAAAGCTGTCCTCAATGGGCTATGGTTCTCTAATTTGGGCTGATATAAATATGATCCTAGGTCTTGCCTTATACATCAGTACCATGCGCATAAACCTTGACCCCACTATGCCAATAGTGATCACTACGGTTGCCTCCTCCTCCTCCGGCTATGACTCAGATTGAATGGCTTTTCTTTCCTGCTATATCATTCCTTGCTGTTATGATTTTCTTTACTTTTATTTTATTCTATACTTTTTGAATTAGTCTCTATTTTTGGGCGTGGTGACGGTATAGTCATCACTCGGGGAGAACTAGTGCAGTTATATCTTTTATTTTGCACACTTTGGAATTAATGTTTCATTTATGCTATAGCTATTTCTCTATGCAGGTTCCAGTACGTTAACAGCGAATATATATGATAATCAAAATCATCAAACCTTGTAGTTAATGGATCATTAAGCAATGGAGAAGAGACCTTAACAGTATATGAACTTAACCAGGCTTCGAGAACTTTTTATCTTTTATCATACTTTTTACTGAGCTTTCCAGTTAGTTCTCTGATTTTCTAGATACGAGTACTGTCTAAACCACTCAATAGTACCGAATTGGCTACCCTAAAATAACAAGCCTGTAGTTTCGAATTTTCTGGCTGAGTATCCATTAAAAGTTCATGAAACTGATTCAGGGCCTTAAGATATAATCCTACAGGACCCTACCTCCAAACTTTGAGATTTTCACAACTACAACTCCAATTATATTCAAACTAATAATACTTCTGCCTGATACTTTAGCCTAGCTTGGAACAACGAAATTGAACCCTTTGAAGAAAAAGTGCAGTTTCTATTCCTCATTACTAGCGAATCTCTCCATCCCTCCTCTCTAGACTACCTAGCAAGGAATGAGATAGCAGCAAATACAATAACTCTCTTCCAAAAGGGCAAGATCAGCACTAGTAGTAACAATAGCAATATCGAGGCAGCTAACTCTTTGGTAGACAAAGCCACCTTAAACTCTCAGCAAACAAAAGAGGACCTAAGTCCCTCAGCAATCAGTTAGACTGCCATGTAAGATGATTAGTGCCTTATATATAGAGACAGTAAGGAAGCCAACAGATATTTCCTCAAGGACTCTTAAAAATGAAGATATGTAAAGAAAGTGAAATCAACAACTGATAATCCTATAGGTAGAAGCCCACCTACATAGAACAAGAGCTCTATGTCCCTACCTTTATCAGGAAACAAATATCTCACACTTCTAGATATGTTAACTCCAGCCTCCGCACCTCTACCTTCACCACCTTCACCAGCTTCTGAACCCCCCTATAGTGATCCTGAAGGTTTATGGAATACAGTAGAAACCAAGAAGTCATAGACTCTCCTATGTACCCTCTACTCTTCTCTTATGGAAAAGTTCTACCCTGCGATTATAGTAGCTTTCGAAAAGAACCCTCTTGTCTGGCTAGTCCTAGAACCTACAGACAAGCTGTACTATTCCATCCAGGATGGCCTTCTCATGGCTGGCAATCGTACTGGTTATTCTAACATCTATATCCTGATATAACTTTAGAGTGTGGATTATCTCTTTCTGCTTTCATCCTTATTACAGTTCATGAAGGCTTAGGACACTTCTCAGCGAACAAGTCCTACAAGTACACCCCTTGTTTCCTCTGGGGCCTCAGATGTGCCTGGACTTCATAGCCTACCGTTGCTCTTGTGATCAATGTCAGTTCAATATAGAGCCTACAATACTGCAGGTAGGTAGATCTCTAGCCCTGCCAGTGCCTGACAATACCTACTAATCTGTTGCCATAGATTTCGCTAGCCACTAAAACTAATCAAAATACTCTACAAATCTCATAGTTATTATTGATCGCTCTACCTTCTAAACTCATCTTATAGCCCTTCAGGTCTCTGCCACCTATGTAATGGTATTTAGCAAGATCTAGAAGATGATATTTGCTGTTCATGCACATCCCCCAAGTATAGTAGTGGAGCAAGACTCCAGCTTTACTACAAAGTTCTGGTCCCAGTTGATGACATTTTTAGGTATCCAACTCTGGATGGCTACTCAATACCACCACCTAACCAATGGCCTGGTAGAGTAGCCGATTCGCATGCTTAAATAGATAACGAGGAACTTCATTTACAAAAGAGAGAACAACTATTCCAATACCCTCCTGTGATAGCTGCAGCCATGAATGCCCCCCACCCTATTTATTCTCTGGTATATCTCCATACCAAGCACACTATGGACAGTTTTGGAAGATCTGCAATCCTGTTCTCAGATCTGCCAGCAAAGTACCAGTAGTAGACGAGATCCTGAACTCCTGTGAAGCTACCAGAATGGAAGTGGATATGGCCAAAAACCATTCTACATTCGGGCAGACTGTTCAAGCAGATAAGAAGAACAACCCTTATCGAAGACCATTCAACATTGGTAGCAGAGATCTTGTTAGAGGACACCCTTATACCTCTTCCCCTAGACAATCCAAGCAGCTAGAGTTGTACTGATTTTGACCCCCCCAAAAAAATAGGTCCTAGAGCATGACTCTAGTAGCAATAACTACAAGTTAGAATTGCCAAAGAGAATGGAGCGCCAGAAGCCATACTCTCATATCTCATCCCTCTAGGAATACCTGAGAACGATCCCAATAGATTTGCATCTAGGAGGTTGGATAGGCCGGCCCTTAAACTCATCAAAAATGCAGTGGAATAAGAAGCTGAGGAGATACTGGATTATTACTTCCAGAATAACAGAGTTGAATTACTGGTACACTGGAAAGGATATGAAAGAACAAATAACTCAAGAGAACCTATCGAGAATCTGGAGAACATAACAGATATAATAGAAGAATCTTGAAAAGAAAACTACAGCATAGAACCAATGTGTAAGATCACCTTCCACTATGTCAGAACCTCTTGGGTGCCTATAGGTTGTATATCCTGAATCTTTCTTGGTTAGAATGAAATAACCCATAGGGTGAGAAGATGTCAGCCACCATGAGGTAAAGGCAGTTGAAGAAGCAGGGAAGTAGTGAGTATCTCTGAATGAGCTCAGTAAAAACATAAACAGTAACTTTGGCAGGGGTGCCAGGGGTGGAGGGTGGGTAAAAGGTCTTGAAGCTAGTGAAGTTGGGGGGTTGGTTTCTGTAGACTGGTGAATCCTGTAGGAGAACCAGCTGTGGAGAGGAGGGGAAAGTCCTGAAACTATTAAAAAGAGAAAGAAAAATACTCCAGCTTCCAAGGCAGTTATGTTGAATAAGGGAAAGTTACTTAAAAAGGTTGGGTGGGGGGGGGGAGATCATTATCAGCAAGAGTGCTTGGGGGTATGCACTAATTAATCAGACGAAGGTGGGGGAGGAGGGGAGGTGGAATCAGCGCACAGTGGAAGTAGCTTGACTGCCTTAGGAATGGGGCTTGGAGAGGTCCAGCTGGAGGAGGAGCCCATGAGGTGGTAAGCTCCATAGCAGGTGATGTAGAAAGGCTGCAGGGGGCATCAATCGCTGCAGGCAAGGTGGCTGTATGATCTCTTTTGTCTATGGTATCAGGAAGAGGGACAGGAGACTGTAGGCGAGATGGAGAGGGAATGGGTCTGCAAGGTCAGGTGCAGTCAGTTTCGGTGTATGATTCACTACAGGTAGAACAGCGTAAGGGGCTAGCAGGGCACCCGGCAGCCACTGCTCTAAGATGACCATATTGGAGGCAGGTGTGATTGGGACAGTGATGAGAAGATCTGGGATGAGCCTTACCACAAAGGGGGAAGGTGGAGTGAGTTGATCTACAAGCAGGGGCGGGATGTCTATAGTTTCAGAATTTACAGCCTTGAATAAAATGATTAGTGGTGTGAGCTCTCTCAACCTTGCGAGGGCGGGAGAAGAGGCGGATAGATGAGTCAAATCTGACAGCGTCAGCTAGGGGAACTGTGATGACAATGGAAGTTATGTTCTTCAGTGCCGTCTTGTCAGGGTTAGGCTGAAGGAAATGATCAGCAAAGATAGTGATATCCATAGCATTGCGAAGGGATTCGGACAGGCTCGAGCAAAGCTCTGCTTGATCAGCAGGAGGGTAGACAGTAGGGAAGCCATGATTATCTAGTTGTATTCAATTGGGTGCAGGGCGACGGGGGCAGAAGGGGTTCTCCCTAATTGGGTGTACTTGGTTGAGCTTAAGGGCCTTGGCTTGGTAGTATAGGGAGCAGGCAGTGGCTTCTGTAAATAGGTTGAAGCCCAGGAGGTTTAGGGATCCCCTGCTAGACAAAGAGGCAGTGAATGCAAGAGGGTAGGGGCAGTTGGCTTGCTTAGGGATAGAGGCGAGGAGCTGTGGAGCAGTGGAAGCTATAGTTGGTGCATCTGTGTGGGGAAGGGGTAGAGTCCTAGGGGAGAAGAACTGATGCTATGCAGCAGGCTATAGGGTAGGACCAATCTTTGGGCTGCTGCCAGCATTGGAGGCGGTGACTTATGATGCTGCAGCAGGTTTCTTCCCCTTGTTCTTGCCTTTCACACAGTCTGATGGACTAGCAGCAACAGCAGCATAGGTGGCAGGGGGGCGTGCTTTGGAGTACGCAGAGTCCTGGTATACAGGGAGGAAGGAGTAGGGGTCTAGGTATTTCCCCTCTTGGAGGTTTGAGCTTCCAAGGAGCCTGTGTGCTTGATAGCATATTCTGCAGGGTCATCATACTAGGTCTTGGTCATAGTGTCGTAGAAGGAATGTCCAGGTCATAACAGGTTCGTGGAGGGGAGTACGTGAGGTGATGACAGCAGTAACCCTGGCAGCAAGGGCTCTGTCTGAAGCCTCTAGATTAGCCAAGGGGTGGGTGTGGATAGTGGGAGGTGAGGCGGTGTTGCAGGTATTAATAACCTCTAGGTATTCCAGGCAGAGACTGAAAGCAATAATACCTTTGATCAACTTGCAGAGGAGGGGTAGGAGTATAGTCTCCCCAACCGAGAGGTCCTGGATATCAGAGTCCCAGAGACTTGGGAAGAGGTCCGGATCTGTATTATAGAAGACCTAACTCATTGTAGAGTTGCCTGAGCAGAGGGATGTTAGGGTCAAGGGGACTAGGCGATTTTGAAGCAGATGAGGAGGCCAGGCCTGACATCAATGCAGATGGGGGAAGAAGGGCAGTAGAGCTAGAGCAGCCTCCTTGGGAATTGCCACTCTTAGCGGGGCGGGATTAGGGCCTCAAGGCCCTTCCAGTGTTATGAGCCATCCCCTGTTGGGGGATGAATCAGGGAATGTATGTGGTCACTTATTGGTGATGCCTGAGCGAAAAGCGAAATTTGGTTTGTAGAGATGGTTGCCACTCAAATCCCTTTGTTTTTATGTGGCCGAATGCGTTAATATTTCCAGCGAGACGAAAGAAGCTGGCCCATTGCGTGAGTGGACAGAATGCTAAGTGCTGTATATTATATAGCTCTTCTTGAGTACTGTTATACTCACCCATTACCCAACCTATTCGTTTGACTAACCTTTCTACTTTTCAGTCTGGTACTATGATTAGTCTACCAGTAGTAAAACATATTTCGAAAACTATTTTCTGAATATCAAATAACTGCGCAAGCTGGTAGAGTACCATATGGTGATATGTACTGTCCTAGTCTCTAGTCACTTCCGACCAGAGTGATTCCCTTAATATCAGATATAGCCCTGTTGTTAAGGGTAGCCGATTCTAAGGTCAAGCGAATCAGGCTAGGCTTAAGAAATCAAATCGTAGACGGAGATTGTCTAGGAAGGCTCAAGATTTCAAGGTAGAACGTATGATATTGATAAGATCTCTTCTCCGTTGCTTGATGAGGTGTAAAGCTCGGGAGGCACTTCGATATTTATATCCCGCGTCTGAGTGTTCGCGGACTACATCAAATCTACCTATAACCATGTATCTTCTAACTAATTCCTCACTCCGTATTCTAGAGCGAACCCCCTTTGACCCATGAAAAATCTCTTCCCCGCACAGCTAATCGTGTGATCAGAGCTCTCCTTTCTCCGATGG
>QFET01000970.1:0-22841 GCA_003316355.1 Tuber calosporum | reverse complement strand
TTCCCTAATCTTTCTCTCAACCTGGCCATTAGTTTCGTGGTGTCCAGGTACTGCCTTGATATGTTCAATCCCCAAAGACTTCATGCTATGGGCCCAAAATCGTGAGGTAAAACGTGGGTCAGCATCGCTGATAATCAATGTAGGTACTCCATGTGGAGTGAAAATATGGTGCCGGAGGAGGGTGAGGGTATCGACTGATTGACTGTTTGAATGTGTAGGGATAAACCAACTGAATCCAACCGCCCTATCGACAACCACTAGTACTGTATCGTACTTGTTGTTTCCAGATTTGTTGTATGGTCCTGCAAAGTCGATAGCGTAGGAGGTAAATATCTCTGAGGGTACTGGCATACACTCTGCCTCTCCTTCAGGTAGCTGGTTGCGTTCCTTATTCCTCAAGCATAAATCGCATTGTCGGACATACTCTCGAAAGTCTTTCCTCATCTCAGGCCAGAATATGTATTCTGTAGCATAGCGTAGGTTCCTATCTGCGCTATGGTGTCCTCTGTTGTGAATCTCATCAATAACGATCTCCCTGAGCGTCATCCCATTCACTGCATGTCCCTTAGGTATGTATAGGCAATCCTGACAACCCGTGGTCATTGCATATATTAGTCCATCGCCGATCCTATAGTGGGATCGCTTGCCACCTCTCCCAGTGTTGCTAGTGTCAGAAGCCTGCTTGTACAGGTCATCGTTCCTGTAGGCCTCTACCATCTGTCTTCTCCACTGGCTGCTCATTTCTGCCACTACTGCTGCCGTATCCCGTTCATCCTCTACTCGCTTCAGGCGTGGTACTTCCTCCTCCTCGTCTTCGTAAAGCTCGTAGAGTGTACGCTGGTGGTGAGGGAGGGTAGGTGACTCGATGACTGGTATAAGCCTTGGTTGGCCGCGTGCCACATTGGAGTAGAGGGGCCGCTTAGGCTCCTTTGGTAGTTGTTGGTAGGGACTCTCCTGGTCCTGATAATCCGAACTCATGTCTCCTAGTTGTTCGTTCAAAAGTCATCTGATAGCATCCAGGTCCAGTACCGGTCGCGGAGGTAACAAGATGCTATTCCTTTCTTCGTAGGTAGAGACTAGCTCGGGTAGAACTATCTTGTCTCTAAACTTCTCGGCCTCATGGATAGAACACTGGCGATCATAGCATGCGCTCCAGTGCATGGCCGCATGATTTCTCTCATCATCACCAATCTCTAGGGTGACTCTGTCTCCCCAACCGTTTCATGCCCTGATAGAGCAATCTGAGTTATCCGATGAAAGTGGTTCCTCAACAGGAAGTGGTTCAAAGCGCGACATATTTGAGGATGTAAAAGGTATGTTGTGAGGGTTTGAATCTTCTTCGTTGGTAGGGTCTTGAGTATAGTTTGGTTCTGGATCAAATTGCTCATCAAGACGGGAAAGACCGTTAGCTAAATAGTTTCCCTTCCTAGGCCTATAACATATCTTTGCCTCGTATTTTCCCAAATGGGTTCGCCACCTCAGCTGCTTGCGTGAGGGGTTCTTGGCTGTCTTCAGGTACACCAATGGTTGGTGGTCGGTTATGATCGTAAATTCATGCCCTGCAAGAATGTGATCAAAGGAGGTTAAGGCATCCATAATTGCGAGAGCCTCCTTATTGGTAGTTCCGTAATTCATTTGTTAGTGGGTGAATTTCCTGCTGTGCAATGCTGCAGGCCTCGCCGTTTCAGGTGTGTCTCCTTGTCCTACCCAAGCTCCTACCCCTGAGTCAGAGGCATGCGTAATGAGCCATATCTTTTGTCCTGAGGTGTGGTTGATTGGTCTCATGACATGATTCTGTTTGGCGATTTCCTTAACCTTCTCAATGCATTGATCATGTGTAGGTGTCCAGACAAACTCCTCATTTCCAGTAAGATCCGTCAAGGGTCCTGTTATAGTAGCAATGTGTGGTAGGAATTGGCTAATATAGTTTACCAATCCTAGGAACTCCTAAAGTTGTTTCTTATTCTTCGGTGTTTCCCACTCCTCAATCCTCCTGATCTTTTGAGGGGATGCTCTAAGCCCCTTGTCATCGATGACGTGGCCTAGTACTTGTAATTCTTTTGCAAAGAAGTCAGACTTCTTTCTGCTCGCAAAGAACTCCGCGTTCTCCAACCTGGCACAAACCGCTTTAATGTGTTTCAAGTGGTCGGACTCTGTATCAGAGAATATGAGTATATCGTCGATGTACACCAACACGAATTCTCCCAGGTAGTCAGCAAGTAGGTATGACATGATCCTCATAAATGTACCTGGTGCATTCATGTCTCCTTGTAACATAACCTTGCTAACAAAACCCCAAAGTGTGTTTTGAAACTTTTTATATTTTACATCGTCAGGGTGCACTCTGGTTTGAAAATAGGCGTCGCTTAGGTCAATCTTGCTCCTGTATCGCGCCCTTGCTAGTGCATTGAGTAATCTCCTTTAGTTCGGAATAGGTTTATCATCCTTCTGAGTATTGTCATTTCTTGTTGTAAGGTCTGATAGACATCAGATCCTGCCATCAGTCTTTCCTTTGACTGATACAAACATCGGTGCTGCTCCTGGCACTTCAGCTCGTTCGATAACTCCTTCTGGCTGTGTCTGGTCCAGCCATGCCTTGAGTCGAATCTCGTACTTTTCTGGTACAGAGAATGTTGGCATCGTCTTCAGATTCTCTGGATCCTTCAATCTGATTTGGTGGTTGATCTTCCTTAAGGGTGGTAACCTTTCAGGAATCGGATCTGGGAATACCTTTGGGTATTATTCCATTATCTCTTCTGTGCTTGTCACAGCTGCTCGAATTCTGGCACTTGTTGGTGTGCAATTTACCCATATCATATGGTCAGGAAAATGAATCCTCAGTTTTCCACTTTCGACCAATGCTTTGTTTCGCGACAGGAATCGCATTCCAATCAAGGCATCGTAATTGGCTAAGTTCCCCACCACTATTCCATTTCCAGTAGTCTTTATCTTCCCAATTGCTATGCCGACGTTGCATTCTTTCTGGGATTCAGATCGTGACCCTTTCATAGCCATATGAATGGTTGCAGGAGTTGCCATTTCGGTACATGGAATTCCATGTGTAGTGACAAAGGTTGCGCTTAATAGGTCTGTTCCTATTGTACCTGTATCAAATTGGACCCTCGCTGGTTTGCCGTTAATCAGGATCGTTCCTTCAAATGCTGTGTGACTCTTATCACCCTTGGGTGGCGTGTTCTGTGCTGATGCATTGGTCTCGATCTCTAAGGCATTGACATATACCTCATCTTCGCTGCTGGCTTCTTCAACTCGATTCGAAGAAGTCTCCTTCTTGGGTGTATTTCTTTTGCCTTAGTCGTTTTTGTTAGGACAATCCTTTGCCATATGTCCTTTACCTCCGCAGGTAAAGCATGCTCCCTTTTCTCTTAGAGTTTTCATTTTGATTGATTCCTTTTTCTTCCATTGAGGTTTGTTGTCCTTCTTGGAGTTGTCTTCCTTGTATCGATCTTTCTGCTTTTCCTTTCCATAGGCTCCTGTATCGTGGAGGATTGTATCGACTCTCTCTGCATAGGCTATCATGGTCTAGATTGTTTCGCTTGAATCATACCATGATTCGACATCTCGCCTTAGCCTAGTGTGCATACATTGGAAGAACCTTTGGATGAAGGCATATTCAGAAATGGTGCCTTCTGGTAGTCGTGATCGGTACATCAACATATATGTAGCCTCTGTTGTGATGCGCTGCTTCTTCCCATTCTTGACTTGCTCAATCTCGTGGAATCGTTGGTAAATATCATCCTTCTGTTTGGATGACTAGAATCATTCTCTTAACCAATCAATAAGCTGATCTCTGGTTAAGTCTTCGCCATAGTTTTCTGCCACCTGGAAAGCTGCTTCTTGAGCTCTCCCTTCTGTGTACAGTATCCAATAGTTTCCCGCTCCGTCTGTTTTGGAGTTGACTCCATGTAGTCTTAGGTATAACTTGTAACCGGTATTGGTTACTATTGCTAAGGCTGACAAGGCTTATCAGAAACTAGAAGGGCTAGTAAGGGGTTAGTTTGTTTTGTTATTGGTTTCAAGTATCGTTTGATACTTAGCCTGTTTTGTTATTGGTTTCAAGTATCGTTTGATACTTAGTATGTTTTATGTTTTATTTCAGGTATCGGATGATACATATTTTGTTTGCAGTACCGTTTAGGTGCATGAGGCATATGTTTTATTGGAGGACTTTACAAGCGGAGCTTGGTTATGTCCATTGATTGGAAATCAAATGGAAGAAGATGGAAAGCTTTGGAAAAGCGAGATCATGTATTTAAAGACTGCCCCTCAGGAGCTTAGACAGGGCAGACTTCGACAGACAGAGTTTTCAATATACTTGGTTGAGCAGTTACTTCTTTTCAGTTCGCATGAAAGCACAGCAAGCAAGTGTAGGAGTTAGCAAAGCTGGCGATATAGAAATCGACGGCTGTTAAATAACTTATCAAGATCTCCGGTAGTACTACTCACTTAAAGTCCCGACAGTTTGGGATCTGAGTCACTATTGTTATACCTTACCGAGACGCATTCCTCTTGGTGCCTGATACACCCAGACAGGAGTTACATTACTGGACTGACTGGTACTAACGATCGAACGCTTCTGGTTTAAGGTCCTCTTCTTCACCATTGAACTTCTTTAGTGTAGGAACCTTGATACTAAGCTTCGCTGTAGTTGCTGGTGTTGGCTCTCTAGCCACTGGCGCATTGCTAGGTCCTGGATTCGACATATCCTCTGAATCACTAGAGCTATCTGAGCTCTCTTCGCTGTCTGAGCTACTTGGATCGTCCTTGGGTGTTGCTACTTGCTTTCCCTTCAATCCCTTTGGCGTACCGGGGACCTCACCTGGAGTTCTCGCTTTCTCTTTGGCTCGTTCCTTCGCTGATTCTGCTAGCAATTGCTTTGCTTGGTCTCGGGATAACTGTCTTCCTGCTTCGCCTACTTTGAAACTGGATTCCGTAGATTGTTCGCCTTGTGTGCTCTGACTGCCTCCTTTTTGGTAAGTTCCTGTCGCAGGATCTGCTTACCTGACCTCGTCTGAAGTCTCTCGTCACCTATTCTGGGCAACTGTTTGCAAGCCTGAGGTTCCCTAACCTCTGCCTGCTTCTAACTCAACTACTTGTTGAAGTTAAAAAAATTTAATGCCACTCTGGGTGTATCATGCACCAAGAGGAATGCGTCTCGGTAAGGTATAACGATAGTGACTCAGATCCCAAACTGTCGGGACTTTAAATGAGTAGTACTACCGGAGATCTCGATAAGTTGTTTAACAGCCGTCGATTACTATATCGCCAGCTTTGCTAAGTCTTAGACTTGCTTGCTCTGGTTTCGTGCGAAGTCAAAAGAGGTAACTGCACAACCAAGTATATTCAAAACTCTGTCTGTCGAAGTCTGCCCTGTCTAAGCTCCAGAGGGGCAGTCTTTAAATACATGATCTTGCTTTTCCAAAGCTTTCCATCTTCTTCCATTTGATTTCCAATCAACGGACATAACCAAGTTCCGCTTGTAAAGTCCTCCAATCAAACAAATGCCTCATGCACCTAAACAGTACTGCAAACAAAATATGTATCATCCCGATACCTGAAACAAAACATAAAACATATCAGGCATCAGCCTGATACATGAAACCCAACATAAAACAAACTAAGTATCAAACGATACTTGAAACCAATAACAAAACAAACTAAGTATCAAACGATACTTGAAACCAATAACAAAACAAACTAACCCCTTACTAGCCCTTCTAGTTTCTGTTTAGCCTTGTTAGCCTTAGCAATAGTAACCAATACCGGTTACAGTTATGGGTTTCGCACAGGTGACCACTTTAGGACACATGACTTGTTTTATGAGTCTTGATTGGTTGGTAACGCTGCGCAGTTGACTCATAGGAGTCAGCTGATGGATTTCATAGTATGACTCCATATGAGTCATGTCGAGAGTGTGACTCATAGGTATGAGTCACCAGGGTTAGGGTTGAGGGAAGAGTTCCTATATAAGGACCTCTAGGCGGCCTGTAGTTAGGAATCTTCACGCAACCATGTAAGTTCTTTCCTATATAATTACTTTACCTCTTTACCTTCCCACTCCTCTATTTGGCATTGTGCGATAAGAACCATAGGGTTTTGGCTATCAACACAAGGTAGGCATAGGCCTAAGAACAATAGTGGTTATTCGCCTAGTACTACTTGTTGCAATAGTACTCCTACCTTTGTGGCTGAGATTAGTGTCATACCTGGTACTGTACTATTAGAACGGCCTGGTTATTTTCATTCAACCTACAGAGAAGTAGTTACCTGTTGCAAGTCAGCTGATAGCATAGGATCGTAACAAAAGGTCTCTTCTCCATTGCATGATGATATCACGATTGGTGACTAAACAAGGCAGGATTTCACATGACTCATAGATATGAGTCATAAGGCTGTTAGATTTCGTACTATGACTCAGTAGTAGTCATAAGGTTTCACATGATGCACAGTAGTGCAATCATTGTTATATTGTAATTGGTTGATCGTGCGCAAGACTCACATTTGTGAGTTATATGATGTAATGAGTTTCACACATGACTCATATTATGCGTCATGGGTTTCACACATGTTACCACCTTGGGACAAATGACTTTGTTTATGAGTTTTGATTGGTTTAGTACGTTGCACAGTTTACTCATATGAGTCAGCTGATGGATTTCATATTATAACGCAATATAAGTCATGCCGAGAGTGTGACTCATAGATATGAGTCATCAGGGTTAGGGTTGAGGGAAGAGTGCTTATATAAGGACCTCGAGACGGCCTGTAGTTAGGACCTAGAGACACACAACCACCTCCCTGCCCCAACTGTGCCTTGACTGACTCGGCCACCCTCTCGCCCATGCTAGAGGAGCTTAAAGTCCCTGACGCCCCCCGCCTCCCGACTTCCGCTTCTCTCTTCTCATAGTTTGATACAGACTTTCTGTCACGTTCTTTCCCGGCTCCGTAACCACACACCCCTCTCGCACCCATCATCCAGGGGCAAGCCCCGGTGGTCACCCCTCCTCTCCACTCTTAGGAAAGAACACTACTGCGTAGCTCGCAAAGCCCACTCTACCGGTTCTACCAGTGACATCTCTGGTGCAAGGCTTGCTCGCCTTGGCTACTTTAAACCCACAAAGAGGGCAAAAAAGGCCCACTGGACCTCCCTCCTCTTAAACACCACTCCCTCCTCCCTCTGTGCCACCAAGCGGCTAGCCCTAGGTTCTCCCACAACTCGCTTCCCTACCCTCCCAGGGTCTGACACTCCAGAGTCCATTAACAGTACTCGCCTTAACTACTTCTTTCTACCTTGTCCTTACCCGGGAGCCCCCTCAAACCTCCGCCCTTACTTTGATGCCCCTGACCTGTCCGCAGACGAGATCTCTGCCGCCCTCAGGGCCTCCTCCTCCTCCACTGCGCCTGGTCCTGATACCGTCCCCTATGGGGTATGAAAAGTGGTCCACCGCACCACCCCTTTATTATTAGTTGCCCTCCTCTGCCCTTGGCTCCTCCATGGGTTCCACCCTCTCTCCCTCAAAAAGGCCAACGAAGTAGTCCTGGTCAAGCCAGGAATGCCATCCGACTACACCACGGCCTCCTTTAGGCTAATCGTCCTTCTCGAGACCTTCGCCAAGGTTCTGGAGACAATTGTCGCCTCCCGCCTGGCCCTTGTTGCTATGGCCTGTGGTCTCCTCAGTCCTAACCAATGTGGCTCCCTTGTGGCCTTTTCCTCCTTTGACGCCATCACCACCCTCGCCCACAAAGTACGCACCCTCCACTGTCCAGCCCTACGTGTCTCTACCCTCTTCCTTGACATCAAAGGGGGTTTTGACAACGTGGATCCCGACTTCCTCTCCTCCATACTCAGGAAAAAAGGGGTCAACTACTACCTTATCTCCTGGGTCAGGTCCTTCCTTACTAGCCGCACCTGCCATCTTCTCTTCCAGGGCTCACCTGAGGTTTTTTCTTCCGTTTTTGTTGGCACTCCTCAGGGGTCTCATGTATCTCCTTTGCTTTTTGTTATTTATGTTTCTTCCTTTCATTTCTTCCTTTCCAGAGGCCTTATACTTTCCTATGTTGATGATTTTGCATTGACTGTATCATCTTCTTCCTATCACCACAATGTTCAGCTGCTTCAAGCAGCCTATTCCAGGATCAAGCGTCACGAAGCAGCGCGCAATGTCCCCTTCTCAGTCCCCAAGACGGAGCTCATTTACTGGCGCACCAAGAACCAGCGTGGCTCCCCTTGTATCATCCCAATACACTTGGATGGGCAGGTGTTCCATCCTGCCAACTCCCACTGGTGGCTAGGTTACTTGCTCACCCCATCCCTTTCCACATCAACTTACTTCTCCAAACGACTTACCCTCGCACAATGCACCTTTGCCACTGTCCGCAGGCTTTCCTGACCAGGGGCTGGCCTCTCCCGCTACCTGTGCCACTGGCTTGCTGTCTCCCTGCCCCGATCCTCACCTATGGGGCTGACCTCTTCATACCCTCCCGCGGAATGCTTTGGCACATGGATGTCTTCTGGCACCAGATCCAGATATGGGTTACCAACTGCTAACGCTCCACCAGACTCTCTGTCCTCTCCCTTGAGTGCTGCCTCCCTCCTATCGGCCACCTCTGCGCCCATCGCCGTAGTCTCGCTGCGCTCAGACTGGCATGTGCCCCACCCACCATCAACTCAGCCGCTGGGCGGCTCCCACTGCACTTTCACTACCTCCTGCAGTCTCGCGCCCGAGACTCGTGGCGTCAACTCATACGGCGCCTCCAACCCAATGTCAACTCTCTCCACAGGAAAACTACCCCTCCCTGCCCGCCAGTCTCCACCCACCTCCCGGTGGATGCAATAGCCCACCTCATTCTCCCCATTCTGGGTTCATTGTCCTTGGCCCCCTTGCCATATGCTGATCTCGCGCCTCTCTGTCCTCCTCTCCCCCTACTGCCTGCTATGCGCGCTGCCTATACTCGCCTTAGGAGGCGGGCACACCAGACCCTCATCAACGACTAGGAAGAGGCCTGCCCTCCCCCACACTACTACCCCTACAAACTGTCTCTGTCCCAACACCCTTTCATGGGCCTCGGCAAGTTCATGGCGGGCCGCATTTACCAAATGCAAGCCCACCAGAGCTACCTAGCTCCTCATACCTCCTGGGCCTCCGAAGAGGAGTCCAACCTCTGTCCACGATATTGGAATTTCGACGAAGACTTCCAGCATGCCACACTCTCCTGCACGGCCACCGCTGATACCCGCAGACGCCACCTCCAAGGTGTCGTGGGGATAGGCGCGGACGACCCCATCTGGTCTTCTATACCACTTCTCCTCAACCTGGTCGCCTATCTACAACAGACGCTGGTTGGCTTCCCTCCGGACATGTTGCTATCCCCCTCCTCATTGCCACCTCCATTGGTTGCCCCCACCCCAAGAGGGTCCCCTGCCCACACTCTCTTTTCGTCCCCAAGTTCTTGATAATTTGAGGTTTTTTCTCACCTGATGGCTTGGTTTCTGCATGTTTCCTTGGCTGGTTTGTCCTTACTTGAGTGTACTGTACAAGGTGGATGAACAGTTACCTGTCCCGTTGGAGCTTTATGTGCCGCTGGTTTCATTTGTTTTTGGTTTTTGAAATTAAGGTTTTGTTTATGCCATAGCTGGCGCTGCATGCAAGTTCTTGTACCTTAACAACAAATATATGATATATAAAAAAAAAAAAAGGAAAAAAAAAAAAAAACTGGCCTGTAGTTAGGACTCTTCACACAACTATCTCAGTCCTTTTCTATACAATTACTTTACCTCTTTACCTCTCCGCTCCTCTATTGTCGTTGTGTGATAGGAACTATAGGGTTGGCGATCATTACAATGTAGGCATATGCCTAAGGAGAATTGTGGATCTTTGCCTAGTACTATTCGTTGATATAGTACTCCTACCTTGGTGGCTGAAATTAGCGCCACACCCAATACCGTACTATAAGGACGGTCCAGTTATATTCATTCAACCTACAGAGAAGGAGTTACCTCTTGTAAGTCAGCTGACAGCATAGGATCGTAACAGAAAATATCTTAACTATGGGGGGGTTTTTTTTTTTTGATTCTCATATATTCGCTGTTAATGTACAGGAACCTACATGGAGTACTAGTTATGGCATAAACGAAACATTAATTCCAAACATGGAAAATAAATAAAATAAGCATATAAGTTTTCCCCTGATGATGACTAAACCGTTACCGCGCCCAATAATGGCCACCAATCCAAAAAGTATAGAATGAAATTACATGAAAAGAAATTATAACAGTAAGAAAACATACAAGCAGGAAAGAAAAGCAGAACTCAACCTGAGTCATAGCCACAGGATGAGGAGGAGGCCGCGATATCGAGGACTGCTGCCATAGTTGGAGGAACGTTGGTGCACGTGGTACGGATGTAAGAGACTAGGCTTAGGATGAGATCTAAGTCAGGCCAATAGAGAGAGATAAGGTCCACGGAGGCCAGCTTCGGAAGGTAAAGCTGGTTTTCTTGGAACTTGGAAGGGCAGTAGAGAATTGCGTGCTCAAAGGTGTCATCCCCTGAGTGACAGGAAGGGCAGGAAGGGGAGCGGTCGACATCGCTCCATGCGTGCTGTACTGCAAGATAACTCTTTCCAGCACGTATTTGATGGATTCTTCCAGCTATGAAATGGTCAAGGCCCATGAAGGCATGTAGGCGTAGGGACGGTTTATACTGGTGATACATAGGGGGTGGAGACCAGAGGGTTCAATCGGCAAGTAGGTACTTCCGACAATCTTCCTTAATCAGTTTATAGGAGACTGCGCCTGGAATGGGAGGAGGGGGGGCGCTGAATGTGCCAGGCAGGAGGAGGGAATTTATTTGGGGTGTTAAGCTTCCTTGGATGTATCAAGCACCAAGAGCAATGCCTCTCGGTAAGGCATGACAATAGTAACTCAGATCCTAAACTATCGGGACTTCTACTAAGTATTACGACCGGAGATCTCGATAAGTTGTATAACAGCCGTCGATTACCATATCGCTAGCTTCGCTGAGTGCTAGATTTACTTGCTGTAGTTTCGTGAGAACTGAAAAGAGGTAACTGCTCAACCAAGTATATTGAAATCTCAGTCTAGCGATATCTGCCCTGTCTAAGCTCCAGAGAGGCAGTCTTAAATACAAGATCTCGCTTTTTCCAAAGCTTTCCATATCCTTCCATTTGATTTCCAATCAACGGATATAACCAAGCTCTACTTGTAAAGTCCTTGAATAAATCAAATATCTCATACACCAAAACGGTACTGCAAACAAAATATGTATTATCCCGATACACGAAACAAAACATAAAACATATTGGGTGTCAGCCTGATACAAGAAACCCAACATAAATTAAACTAAGTATATAACGATACTTTAAACCAATCATAAAATAATGTAAGTATCAAACGATACTTGAAACCAATAATAAAACAAACTAAGCCCTTACTAGTCCTGCTAGTTTCAGTTAGCCTTATCAGCCTTAACAATAGTAACCAATACCGGTTACACCCCGGAAATAAAACAACAGTTTCCAAAAACAAAACCAAAAAACAATTTCCCTAATCACGAAAATCAAAATCAAAACTAAGCCTTGATAACCTCGCCATCATCTGAGACCCCAGAGTTGTCATAGTTGCTCTCCAAGTAGGGTTTCCAAAATCCATCGTCCACCGTTCCTTCATCAGCAAACTCTCCATAGACTGGTGTCTTTGGTGTGAATCTGATCTCGATATATCCTGTAATGATAGGAAATTCGCCGCCTGGACAGTTATCTGTCCACCATTCCTGTACCAGGTTCATAGCATTCTCCAATTACTCAACAGGCTCCCAGCTATTCACAGAATTCGCATAACCTTTCCACTTAATGAGGAACTGGTCTCGTCCATAGTGCAGGGGGTGATCCAACACTTGCTCAACTTTCCATTCCGGTACTTCTTCAACCAGCATGGGCACTGGTTTCGCAAAGGCCCTTCCAGGGAACCTATTATCATCATTCTCGATGAACCTCTTAACCATAGAGCAATGAAATACTCCTTTCTTGTCTCGGTAAATCCTAGCATCCATCTTGATTGAATAGTTTTGTGTGTAGGAATCGTATTCCAAAACCTCGAAGGGTCCTCGCCATCTGGGTTCCAGCTACTTGCATCTACCATATTCCGTTGCAAATAGGTCTCCCCAGACCAACAATGGTTCGCCCTCATCGATGGGTTTGTGGATGGTCCTTCTTCTTGCTGCCATCCTGGTACTCCTAAATTTCGCCATCTTGACAGATTGGTAGGCCTCATTACACAGTTCCTAGTGTCTGTTCAGGGAGTCATCGGAGGCAGGTACCTGGGTGTTTCTGACTCTGATAGTCGACAGCATAGGGTAATCTCGTCCATAGACTGCTTTGTATGGTGACATGTTAAGGACATCAGAATGTCCAGCATTCTCGTAGGCTGCTAACTCGGGATGCGCAAGTAACCAGTTGTTCTGGCGCTTGTTAACAACATTCCTTAAGGTGGTCTTAAGTTCCCTAATCTTTCTCTCAACCTGGCCATTAGTTTCGTGGTGTCCAGGTACTGCCTTGCTATGTTCGATCCCCAAAGACTTCATGCTTTGGGCCCAAAATCGTGAGGTAAAACGTGGGTCAGCATCGCTTATAATCAATGTAGGTACTCCATGTGGAGTGAAAATATAGTGCCGGAGGAGGGTGAAGGTATCGACTGATTGACTGTTTGAATGTGTAGGGATAAACCAAGTGAATCCAACCGTCCTATCCACAACCTCTAGTACTGTGTCGTACTTGTTGTTTCCAGACTTGTTGAATGGTCCTGCAAAGTCGATAGCATAGGAGGTGAATATCTCGAAGGGTACAGGCATAGACTGTGCCTCTTCTTCATATAGCTTGTTGTGTTCCTTATTCCTCTGGCATAAATTGCATTGGCGAACATGATCTTGAAAATCCTTCGTCATCTCAGGCAAGAATATGTATTCTGTAGCATAGTGTAGGTTCCTATCTGCGCTGTGGTGTTCTCAGTTGTGAATCTCATCAATAACGATCTCCCTGAGCGTCATCCCATTCACTGCATGTCCCTTAGGTATGTATTGGCAATCTTGACCACCCCTGGTTGTTGTATACATTAGTCCATCCCCAATCCTATAGTGGGATAGCTTGCCACCTCTCCCAGTGTTGCTAGCGTCAGAAACTTGCTTGTACAGGTCATCATTCCTGTAGGCTTCCACCATCTTTCTTCTCCATTGGCTGCTCATCTCTGCCACCACTGCTGCCATATCCCGTTCATCTTGTACACGCTCCAGGCAAGGTACTTCCTCTTCCTTGTTCTCGTAAAGCTTGTAGAGGCTACGCTGGTGGTGAGGGAAGGTAAGTGGCTTGATGACTGGTATAAGCCTTGGTTGGCGAAGTGCCGCATTAGAGTAGTGGGGCCGCTTAGGCTCCTTTGCTAGTTGTCGGTAAGGACTCTCTTGGTCTTGGTATTACGAACTCATATCTCCTAGTTGTTCGTTCAAACGTCGCCTGATTGTATCCAGGTCCAGTACTGGCCGTGGGGGTAGCAAGATGCTATTCCTTTCTTCGTAGGTAGATACTAGCTCGGGTAGAACTATGTTGCCTCTGAGCTTCTCGTCCTCATAGATTGTACACTGACGATCATTACATGCACTCCAGTAGATGGCCGCATGGTTTCTCTCATCATCGCTGATATCTACGGTAACTCTGTCTCCCCAATTGTTTTCTGCCCTGATAGAGCAATCAGAGTTATCCGATAAAAGTGGTTCTTGAATAGGAAGTGGTTTAAAGCGTGACATATTTGAGGATGTAAAAGGTATGTTGTGAGGGTTTGAATCTTCTTCGTTGGTAGGGTCTTGGGCGTAGTTTGGTTCTGGATTAAATTGTTCATAAATACGGGAAAGAGCGCCAGCTAAATAGTTTACCTTCCCAGGCCTATAACATATCTTTGCCTCGTATTTTGCCAAATGGGTTCGGCACCTCAGCTGCTTGCGTGAGGGGTTCTTGGCTGTCTTCAGGTACACCAATGGTTGGTGGTCGCATATGATCGTAAATTCATGCTCTGTAAGAATATGATTAAAGGAGGTTAAGGTATCCATAATTGCTATTGCCTCCTTATCGGTAGATCTGTAATTCATTGGTGACTGTGTGAATTTCCTGCTGTGCAATGCTGCAGGCCTTGCCGTTCCAGGTGTATTCCCTTGTCCTACCCAAGCTCCAACTCCTGAGTCAGATATGTCGGTAATGAGCCATATCTTTTGTCTTGAGGTGTGATTAATTAGTCCTATGACCTGATTCGGTTTGGCGATCTCCTTCACATTCTCGATGCATTTATCATGTGTTGGTGTCCAAACAAACTCCTCATTTCCGGTAAGGTCTGTCAAGGGTGCTGTGATATTGGCAATGTGCGGTGGGAATTGGCTAATATAGTTTACCAATCCTAGGAACTCCTGAAGTTGCTTCTTGTTCTTCAGTGTTTCCTACTCCTCAATCCTCCTGATCTTTTCAGGGGATGCTCTAGGCCCCTTGTCATCGATGTTGTGGCCTATTACTAGTAATTCTTTTGTAAAGAACTCCGCTTTTTTCAACCTGTCACAGACCGCTTTAATGTGTTTCGGGTAATCTGACTCTGTATCAGAGAATATAAGAATATCGTCATTATAAACCGGCACACATTCTCCTAGGTAATCTGCGAGTACATTTGACATGATCCTCATGAATGTTCCTGGGGCATTCATATCTCCTTGTAACATAACTTTGCTGACGAAACCTCCATAGGGTATTTTGAAACTGTTATATTTGACATCGTCAGGGTGAACTCTGGTTTGAAAGTAGGCATTACCTAGGTCGATCTTGCTTCTGTATCGCGCCCTCCTTAATGCATTGAGCAATCTCCTTTAGTTCAGAATAGGTTTATCATCCTTCTGAGTGTTGTCATTTCTCACTGTAAGGTCCACTAGACATCAGATCCTGCCATCAGTCTTCCCTTTGAATGACACAAACATCAGTACTGCTCCTGGCACTTCTGCATCTTTCGATGACTCATTCTCGCTGTTTCTGGTCCAGCCATGCCTGGAGTCGAATCTCGTACTTCTCAGGGACTGAGTATGTTGGCATCGTCTTCAGATTCTCTGGATCCTTCAATCTGAATCGGTGGTTGGTCTTCCTTAAAGGTGGTAGCCTTTCAGGAATCGGGTCTGGGATTACCTTCGGGTATTGTTGCATTATCACTTCTGTACTTGTTACAGCCACTCGAATTCTGGCACTTGTTGGTATGTAATTGACCTATATCATATGGTAAGGAAAATGAATACTCATCTTTCCACATTCGACTGATGCTTTGTTTCGTGATAAGAATGGCATTCCAATCAAGGCATCATACTTGGCTAAGTTTCCCACCATCATTCAATTGCCAGTAGTCTTCATTTTCCCAATCGCTATGCTGACATTACACTCTTTCTGGGTTTCAGATCGTGACCCTTTCATAGCTATATGAATGGTTGCAGGAGTTGCCATTTCGGTACATGGGATTCCATATGTAGTGACCAAGGTTGCGCTCATTAGGTCTATTCCTATTGTTCCTGTATCAAATAGGACTCTCACTAGTTTGCCGTTAATCAGGATTGTTTCTTCAATGCTGTGTGACTCTTATCACGCTTGGGTAACGTGTTCTGTGCTGATGTATTGGTCTCGACTTCTAGGCCGTTTTTCATATACTTCATCTTCGCTGCTGGCTTCTTCAACTCGATTTGATGATGTCTCCATCTTGGGTGTCTTTCATTTGCCCATGTCACCGTGGTTTGGACAATCCTTTGCCATATGTCCTTTACTGCCGCAAGTAAAGCATGCTCGATTTTCTCTTAGAGTCTTTGTTTTGCTTGATTCCCTTTTCCTTCATTGAGGTTTGTTGTCCTTCTTGGAGTAGTTTTCCTTGTATCGATCCTTCTGCTTATCCTTTCCATCGACTCCTATATCATAGAGGATTGCATCGACTCTCTCTGCATAGGCTATCATGGTCTGGATTGTTTCGCTAGAATCATACTATGTTTCGACATCTCGCCTTAGCCTAGGGTGCATACATTGGAAGAAGCTTTGGATGAATGCAGATTCGGAAATGGTGCCTTCTAGTATTCGTGATGAATACATCAGCAGGTCTGTAGCCACCGTGGTGATGCGCTGCGTCTTGCCATTCTTGACTTGCTCAATCTTGTAGAATCGTTTGTAAAGGTCATCCTTTTGCCTGAGTGACTGAAATCGTTCTCATAACCAGTCTATAAGCTGATCTCTGGTTCAGTCTTTGCCATAGTTTTCTGCTGCCTAAACAGCTGCTTCCTGAGCTCTCCTTCTGTGTACAGTATCCAATAGTTTCCCACTCGGTCTGTTTTTGAGTTGACTCCATGTAGTCGTAGGTATAACTGGACTGACTGGTACCAACAATCGAACGCTTCTGGCTTAAGGTCCTCTCCTTTACCGCTGAACTTCTTTGGTGTAGGAACCTTGATACTAAGCTTTGGTGTAGTTGCTGGTGTTGGCTCTCTAGCCACCAGCGAATTACTAGGTCCTGAATTTGAGATGTGATCGGAATCACTAGAGGTATTTGAGCTCTCTTTACTGTCTGAGCTGCTTGGATCGTCCTTGGGTGCTGCTGGTTGCTTTCCCTTCAATCCCTTTGGCGTACCAGGGAACTCTCCTGGAGTTCTCGCTTTCTCTTTAGCTATTTCCTTCACCTATTCCGGTAGCACTTGCTTTGCTTGGTCTCGTGATAACTGTCTTCCTGCCTCGTCTATTTTGAAACTGGATGCTATGGATTGTTCGCCTTTGGTGCTCTGACTGCCACTCTTTTTTATTAAGTTCCTGTCACAGGATCTGCTTACCTGACCTCGTCTGAAGTTGCTCATCACCTATCCTGGGAAACTGCTTGTAAGCCTGAGGTTTCATACCCTGTGCCTGCTTCTAACTAAACTACTTGTTGAAGTTAAAAAAATGTAAAGCCTCACTAGGTGTATCAGGTACCAAGAGGAATGCCTCTCGGTAAGGTATAATGATTGTAACTCAGATCCAAAACTGTCGGGACCTCAAGAGAGTAGTACCACCGGAGATCTCGATAAGTTGTTTAACAGCCGTCGATTACTATATCACCAGCCTCGCTAAGTCCTAGACTTACTTGCTGTGGTTTCGTGCGAACTGAAATCAAGTAACTAGTCAACCAAGTATATTGAAAACTCTGTGTGTCGAAGTCTGCCCTGTCTAAGCTCCAGAAGGGCACTCTTAAATACATGATATCGCTTTTCCAAAGCTTTCCTTATCCTTCCATTTGATTTCCAATCAACGGACATAACCAAGCTCCACTTTGTAAAGTCCTCCAATAAAACAAATACCTCATGTACCTAAACGGTGCTTCAAACAAAATATGTATCATCCCGATACATAAAACAAAATATAAAACATATCGTGTATCAGCCTGATACATGAAACCAATCATAAAAAAGACTAACCCCTTGCTAGCCCCGCTAGTTTCCGTTAGCCTCGTCTGCCTTAAAAATAGTAACCAATACGGGTTACACTTTGGATAAAGTAGATAAACCTATAGGACGCAAGATTATTTACAGTAAATGGGTCTTTAAGATCAAGCGAAATGCTGATGGTACATTAGAGAGATACCGTGCAAGGGCTGTTGCCAAAGGATTGTCAGATGTACCAGGTTTTGACTTTGAAGATACTTTTGACCCTGTAATCCGATATGAATCACTAGGATTTCATCTTGCAATATGCGCTAAAAATAAATGGCGACCATGGCAATTCGATGTCAAATCTGCATTCCTTTATAGTGAGTTGAAAGAAGAAGTCTACATGCGACTGTTACTTGGGTTCAGTAATGGAGACAAAGTATAATGACTTAACCAATGTCTCTATAGATTTAAGCAATCTGCGAATGAATCATACACTCTCCTCCCTAGATAGTTAGCATCTAAAAGTTTTGCTACATCCGCCCTTGACCCATGCATATTTGTTCACGGTAAGCACGACAACCTATCGGTTTACGTTGACGAGATCACTATATACACAGCCAACACCCCCTAAGCTACTTGTCTCATTGAAGACCCGAAAACAGCATTTGAGATTTGGGATTTAGTGGAAGCTACATTCCTACTTGGTCTACACATCACCTATATAATAGACGGTATAAATCATACCTAGCAACAATACATCAAGGTAGTCCTCGAGCGATATGGTATGGAAAACTCACTGCCAGTCTCTACACTCTAACCCAAAGGCATTCAACTACGGAAAGGGACAGTAGAGGTACAAATACCAGATATGTCCATATACCAATCAATAATAGGATTACTTATATACCTGACAACTGGTACCAGACCCGATCTAGCATATACAATATCCTTTCTCTTACAATTTTCTTCCTGCACGACCGAAATCCACCTAAAGGCTACTAAACACGTTATTCGGTACATTTTCAGTACAAAAGACATTGGACTCTTCTACCCTTGTACAACTACAAACAGTATGAACACCTATGTGGATGCAGACTAGGCAGCCTGTCTTGATACCCACGGCTCTTTTTCTGGGCATGTTATTCTCTTTAACAATGCCTGTATATCCTGGCGGCTAAAGAATCAAGCTTAAATCGCAACATCTACTACGGAAGCGGAATATCAAGCTATGTCCCTCGCAGCAAGGCAAATCTAAAGGTACATCAAAGGTCTCAGTGACATCTAGCTTACAACACCAATCTCTTTACATGCCGACAATAACAGCCTAAATATTATGGCAACCAACTATCACTTAAATGAACGATCAAAACATATCGATATGGATTTTCACAAAATACGAGAAGAGATCGATAACGGTTCTTTCACACTCCTGAAGGTTCCATCTTTAGAATACCTTGCTGACATTTGTACCAAGGTACTTGTGAAACCGGTACATGAATGGATGATGAGATTGTTGGGTTGTAGATAATGAGAGGAGGTGTTGAAATTCTTCAATTCGTTTTATATGTATATTTCCTACAGTAATATTGTTTATGTCTCAGCTTGGTAATTTCTAGTTTACTCAGGAAAACTACAGACATTACTACAGCTAGGGTATATCATATTCTCAATCTTATTTTATGATAATATTTGAGGATTAATGTGTATATTTCTTTTGTAATGTGTAGGATTTCTCGGTTATCCTTCTATGTATAGTGACCTTTTACTGGTCATCTATCATGTGTTATCTTTCCGTTTATTTCACGTAAACCACTTCAGATTACGCATATTTTAGGGATTTCCTTGTGAGTTTTTCAGGGTCAAACATATTCGCACTTATGTTTCTTACAATGTTTTCCCTATTTTGTTACTGAGTACATAGAGGATACGCACCTGTATAAATAGCTAGTTGCCACCTACTTTATTTAGTCATCCTCCGTCTCCTCTACACACCTGGCGATTGAATTCTCAACACCACAAGATATCATCACCACTTTCGTTTCGACTCAACCTCATCCTTTGGCCATGGCAGATAGTGGGGATTTGTCTTAATGATTCCCTCCTCTCTGTGCTCATTAGGGTCTACCCCTTTGAGTTTCCCCTCTCCTCTTCTGCCATCTTTGTTGATAGTTCCTCTCCTTTCCCTGCTTGTGTTTTGCCTCGCTTAGCTTTTTGCTCTGCCTCGCATAATATTTGCACGGTCAGGAATTCCCTCTGACCTCCCTATACGTTAGGGAGACAGGGTTGTAGTATGGGAAAACATTCTACAGGCCTACAGTTGCTTTGGCACTCTGATGGTCAATTCCCCCACTCTCACTTTGATGAAAACTGCCTAGATGGCCACGCACGCGATTCTGTTGGTCCTTGGGTCTACCCCTCCTCCATCCTCACCTCCTGACGGTTGATCCTCTGGCACTCTACTGCTCACCTAGCTGGCACCTTACTGCCCCCCCTAAGCTGGTACCTCACTACCACCCCCAGGCTGACACTATGTCCTCTGGACTCAGCACTGGGCCCTGCCAGAAGCCAGCCTCGCTTCTTTAGGTTCCTCTTCTGAGGGGGGCCCCTCAGCACCCTCGGTGCTGGGCTATATGCCCACAGGAATGTCTTCCTACTCTGTGCCCTTGCTGGCTTATTATGGGAGCTGGAACTACATGTGTCTGGTAGCTAGGCCTTTGGTTTGACTTCGGTCTTAGGTGTTGGGGTTTTCTTATTTTGTGTTCTCTTTTGTTGCATTTGGTTGGTTCACTGTTGGGGCTTGGAGTTGTTTTCATGTTGGTTTTGTTGGGTCTCTGGTTGTGATTACTAGGTGGCGGCTTGTTAGGATGGTTTTTTACACCGGTTGGGTCAGGCTTCCCTAATGGTTCTTCCATAGCTTTCCGGGGTCAGGGCAGGAGAGGAGGTTTGTTTACAGCCATAGCTAGCGCTGCATGTACATTCTGTACCTTGAACATGAATAAAAACTGAATTAAATAAAAAATAAAAAATAAAAAAAAACTACTTTATTTAGTTAATTAAGGACTAGAACTACTACCAATCTACCTTCATACTACAATACTCCTCATACAAGCGTGCACATAGTATACTCTTAATACTGTATTGTATTTTTATATTCATGCTATAAGATTGTTTCAATACACATAATTGAAACAACTTGAATAGCTGTGGATGCATTAGGAAATGAAGGGAAGGAGTAAGGAGGATGCCCTCTGGCAATCTGGCAGGCTGCCCAGATGGACTTCGGGTCCCGGGAGGCAAGAAATAAATTCCACTGTGATGCCTTTGCCTTCTATATGGCCTTGAAATATACAAGGCGAGTGGTGAGGGCGGAGTCGGAAAGCGTTGTAGCGGGTTACAAGTATGATATCCCTGCCTAACAGTTAAAAGCCTGGCAGAGTTATGATAGCTCAACTTTCCACGAGGGTTTAGACCTGAAGCAAGGACATTTGTGCGGTTTATGGAGGGCCAGGAGGGAGGTAAGGGTGCCTAGATGGCGGTCAAACCAGGCGCTCAGGGAACCAGATGTCAGGAGTGGGGGAGGCAGTGGGATTTGCAATTCTCTAATGAGAGGAAGGAGGATGTACTAATAGGTTTTGGCCCAGTTTGGTGTGGGATCGGGCTGGGGCTAAAAATTGTGTTGAGAGTGTGATAGTGATTGGAACATGGTCAGACCCAGTTAGTGGGAGGATAACACTCCATGAGCTAGCTAAGGGAGCAAGAAAGGTGTTTGCGAAGACCAGGACTAAGACTCAAGGTCTGGTTGAGCAATTAAAAGGAAACCTAGTGAATAATCTGGGGGTGTTTAAAAGTGAGTAGCCTAGTTCTGAAACCAGGTCAAAGAATTGGTAGGATAGATTAAATACAGAATCTGAGAGTACCTGTAGAGGGTTGGAGAGGGGATGATTCATATTTAAATCCCCAACGAGTAGAGTAGGAAAGGAATGTTCCTTAAACAGGAAAGTTGGGAAAATTGTACAGAGATGCGAGGGCCGCCCTGTGGTAGAATATGTATTGTAAACCCGACACACCCTATAAGTATAGTTAAAAAGTCCTGAAGGGAAGTGAATGCCAATTGCCATAAGATCTGGGTGGTCAAAAAAAGCTGGTAGTGTTGCAAATCCTTGCATGAAATCAAGGAGAGCATAAATGGCGACCCTAGGTTTGGCACTATTAGCAGTAGGCAGGGTAAACGACTGGTCAGAGGAATCTAATGGAAGGCGTCCTTTGAAGACAGGAGGGTCTTGCAGTGTAACAAGTCGGGCGGACGTAAACACAGCCTTAAGGCTATGAAACAAGGAAAGAAACTCATTCCAGCTCATAGGGAAGTTGTGCTGAATGAGGGTGAGGGTAGTGCCTAATGCCTGAGTCAGGGAAAGGAGTCCTGTATAAGTCTCATTGGCAAGGGAAGGCCAAAGGGCTATGGGTAAGAGGCGAATTGGAGAGCCAGGCAGGGGCTGGCTACTGGGGACCAATGAGGTCTATAGCAGTAGTAGTAGGGGGGGAGGGAGTCCTGGGTGGGTCAGGGAGTGCCAGAGCATCCTGATCCATATTATCGTCAGGTGCATTGGTATCCTCTGGCCAGAGGTGGTCTCGTCCTCAATTAGAGGGACGGAGAGTGATGGGCAGGACTGGTATGTGGCCCTATGAGATCCTGCGCAAATTGAACACATAAGGGAGGAGGCCGGACAGCACCCACCATCTGATTTGGTATTTCAACCTTTGTGTCACAAATCGTGACTTAGCAATAGGGAATGTTTCACATGACTCACGATTTGTGAGATCATTTATGATTATGATGTTTGATTTGATTTATTGTTTCATGACTCACGATTGTGAGGTCGTATGATGTTATGACTTTCGCACCTGACTACAAGTATGAGTCAGGGGTTTCACGCATGTGACGCGATTAGCGCACATGACCTTTTATGGAAATTGGATACTATGGGGATTGTATACTATAACTCAAATTGTGAGTCATAGGATGTTTGTTATACTATGACTCACACGGCAGTCATAGTAAAGAGGTGACTCATGGTAAAGTCACCAGGGTTAGGGTTGTGGGAAGAGCGCCTATATAAGGAGGGTCACGGACACAGATAGCTAGCTCTTCACGCAACCACCTAAGTTACTTCCTATATTATATTTTACCTATTAGTTCAATATATACTTTACTCTTATTACGACCATCCGTTTACATCACCGACCGAAAGGTGATGCGAGGAACGTATCGCTAAGAAGCAGTCGCACGGGCTAGGAGTGGAAGCACTCAGCGTTCCCTAGGCGACATAAGGCTACGAGACCTGAAGAACGGTAAGACGAGCG